>VDFB02331057.1:0-49267 GCA_007258455.2 Sequoia sempervirens | reverse complement strand
TAGCATATAAATAATAAATTTGTGAACATTATATATAATTTTATATGCAATGAATTTGATATATGGAAATTTTATTGCTGATTTATGCTATCTTTGAATGAAATTCTGATTTATTTAAACAAATGGTTTTACATTCTAGAGTAAAAAATATTATTATAGTAAAATTAATTAATGTCATTGCTATTCAATTACCATATTACATTTGTAATATATTTTAAATATTAGATTTTCATATTTAATTTTCTAATTTTTAGTATTTAAACTTGCTACAAGTTAGATATGATGGCATTAAACTTCACATTAGGTTCAACATCAACTAGTGGACACCATCATGTGGGAAGCTAACACCTTGCTTGAAAATATTTTGTAAGGGGACCAGTATTGGGGAGTGTGATTTTCCTCTTGTGTTCAAAGAAGCTTACTGGAGGGATCAACTCCTTTGACCCTCAAGTACCATATTACATGCATTCTTTGTCTCACCACTAAACCATGTGAACAAGCCACCAAAGAGGAAAAAGAGAGATGTAGATAGTCCTTGCATTGTTAGATGAGAAGAAACTAGAGAGGATGAGGACACAAGTCACCATAGCAACAACTATTAATCTTGACATACCGACACAAACATAGGTAGATATGGTAGATGTTGTGAGTTTAGTTGTGGTTCATACATTAAGGCTCATCCATCTCATCCAATTAGGGTAGAGTCTGATCACATGGCTTTTTGTACCTAGATTGTACTTGGAGAACAACATTCATTGCAAGGTACAAGGTAGAATAAGGAGGTGCACTAGGAAATAGATAAGGGGCATGTAAATATCTATCAATTGATATTTTTATAGTTTACCGCAAAAATATTTCATGAATATTGATTTATTGAAATAGATTGTCACTCAACTTGGTTGATGATATATAACACTAGCACTAATCAATGTTATATTGAAATAAGGACAGGTGGCCATTTGTGATGACTCCCCTTTGGTACATATAGTAGGAAATTTTACCTCTAGTTATGGTCCATTTATAGAGGAGCTCATCCACCTCATCCAATTAGAGTAGAGTTGAATCACAGAGTTGTTTGTACTTAGATGTAGTTGGACCATAACATCCATTGCAAGGTACATAGTAGAACAAGGAGGTGCACTAGGTAACAAATAAGGTGCACACAAATTTCTATTTTTACAACAATATTCCCTTCAATGTGGTAATGATCTTGTAGTAGGAGAATTTGATGATGAAATTGACAATTATAGGGAAAGGGTACATGGTGCCCTCTACAAGAGACTTAAAGTGGGAATTTGCTCTAGGTTATTGCAAATGCAAAGTCAATTTTGGAAGAACAAAAGAGACAATGATAAAACTTTGGATGCACCACTAGAAGGATCCACACCTTTATCAATATTTTGGCAGCTTCAAATGGTGAGATTTTTCTTGAAGTAGTTGATACCTCTAAAAATGTGAAGGATGAACAATATTTGAGCTTAATTTTGGAGGATGTATTCAAGGTCGGTATACAGAATGTGGTGTAATTTGTCATTAACAATTTAATGAAATATGTGCTAGTCATGAAATTGCTTGAAGAGAGGAATCCATCACTCTTTTGGATCCCTTGTTTGGCATTACCTTGACCTTTTTTTGGAGAATGTATGTAAAAATGATTATGGAAGATACAAAGAACATCACAAAACACGTTTATAATCACTCATGGGTCCCAACTTGATGAGATATCATACCAAGGGGAAAGAGCTTGTGTGACCAAGTGTAACAAGGTTTTCAAATAAATTCCTAACATTGCAAAACAATACTAGTTTTTTTTTTTTACATCATTGAATCAAATATTTGTAAGTCAAGCATAACTAGACTCAACATATTCAAAGAAGGTTAATGGAGAGAGGACTATAAAGATAATTTTTGATAGTGTCTTTGCAAAAATGTCACAAAAATCATCAAGGTAGCTTCAAACTTGAATTTAAATTTTAAATTGAATCCTTTATCTTTAATTTTAAGAGAATTTACCTTGTAAGTTTGTATCTTTAATTTGTTTATACTTGTAGGTTTCATATCTTTCAATGAGGTGTTTGTGCTTAGTTCTAGATGAGGATCAAACCCCAAAGAAATACACTTATAAAGTCATGTATAGGGCCAAAGAGACCATCCAAAAATATTACAAGGAGATACAAACAAATGTGATTTTGTTTAGAAGATCATTGATTGGAGGTAAAACAATAACTCCACCAATTCATCTATGTAGCAAGGTACTACCTTAACCCCAAGTTTTAACTCATTGGTAGATCTACATATCATAATGGGGAGGTTATGGAGACACTCTCATTTTGCATTGAGAGGATGGCACTTGAGGTTGATGTGAGGGACTTTTATTTCAAAGTTATAGTAGTACAAACAAGGTAGGGAATGACTCTTTTCTTTGATATTAGCTATCAAAGAGAGATCCACTTAGACATTGGGTAAAAAGAATTGAAGCCTTCATATATCATACAAGTTATAAATTACAATTATTAATATTGCTTACAAACTTTTAAACATAGTGGAAAGATTTGGGTGGAATTACCCCAAACCTTCCAAAGTTAACCCTTTGAATTTTGTCTCAACCTTGTAGTGCTTTTGAATGTGAATGTAAATAAGTTTATTTTAGTTCATTCACATGAAGAAGCATAATTAGTTGACTCAACATCACCTTAATGACCTATTTTTTTGAAAATAACCTTCATTTTGTATAAAAAATGAAGATGCATTTGCACAAGGCCTTGTAGAAGTGGATAATATTGATCTCTATAGTTATTGAACTATTTAGGATGATAATTTATACAACAATACAAAATTGCTCCTTAAGGTCTTCAATTCTTCTTCAACCTATAATCTGCACATACACAAAGAGAAAAAATGTTTTGTTTGAATGGGGGTTTGCCTTAGTCAAACCCCAAGTTTGGTAATTAAACCTTGATAGAAAGATGATGACAATGGAGAAGGATTTGGACAAAGACATCTCTCTAAGGAATTTGATCTTGCTTTGCTTGATGGATTTGAACATTTGAAAATGCTTGGATGCTTTAGGATCAACAATGCATGTTAGCCTTCACAAGACAACATGAACACACATAATCTTGAACATGATTTTAGGACCTTGAATGTTAAAACAAATGACTGATAAATCTACTCTTCAATGCTCTTGACAATAATATTTGCTCATAGGATTGATCTCATAAAGTCACTTCATGTATGTTAGATTTCAAATGATCAAAAGACTATGTATTTATAGGTATTTATCTAATTTCCCAAAAAATAGATTTCAAAAGCTAACCTTTGCAAGTGGAAATTCAAATGTTATAATGCCACCATTGACATGTTCAAATTTGGAGAGAAACAGAGTAACGAGACAGTTCCCCCATTGGGCGAATGAGTCCCAGTATGGCACGAGTCCCACTTCTATTTTCCAAAATTTAAGGTGTCGGGGGCAAAGTATTAAATGAATACATTTGTTCATTGCTTGTCCTCCTTTGAAAAACGAGAAGAATAAGGCTTTAGAATGCATAATTTGGCAAATTAGAAGCTTAATTAAGTGTAATAAATTAAGGAACCCAAACATAGTGTGAAATTGTAAAGGTATACAATTTCCTACACTACAATAGTATTAGTAGAAATAAATAAAGCATCATTATCATCATCATTGGAGGAATTTTTTGTGGAAGAGTATTAACCCTTTTCTTGTTTCCTATTCCTTCTTCACATGTCCCTTTTTTTCATAGTTACAACACTTTATTATGCTCTTCCTTGGGATTTTAGTACATCCTATAGACTTATATCTATCCTTTTTTCTTATCCACTTTACACTCTCCTTTTTATTTGGACCTTCCCCATACATGCAAAGCATATTTCAAGTCTTTTTTCATGGATTTTCTTCTCATTTCCTATGAAAGGAGAGTTGCAATAAAGTTGTCAAGTTTTAGCTTTGTACCGCTAGTAATGGAAAAAATTAGATATTCCAAAGTATCTAGTAAAGAGCAAAGTAATAAAATGCATTTATCTTTCTTTTCATACTCAACATCTACAATAATGGTCTGCAATAGAATCATCTTTCATTTTCAATGAATATATTGTTTTTTGAGATATAATTTATTTGTAAGACTTTTGGTTTGATAAATATCACCTGTCTTCTTGCACAACTTGTGTTTGGTAGTCACTTTGGAAACATTCAAGAGGACATAATTTGCAAGACACACCCGTATGATTCCTTGTGACTTCTTGTCTAGATTTAACCAATCCTCCTTAGAAACATCTAATGGTTTCTTTCTTTTAAAACTAGCAACCATTGATCTCTTTCTTCAAAGACATCTTCCATCATCAACTTCCACATTTCACATCCTATACCATTGAGTTTCTCAATATGCATATGGAAAGTAGAAGCCATGGTATACAATCCTTTCCTCAAATTTAGAAAACCACATTGCAAAATTTCTCACCACAGCTAAAAAGCTTTCAACACTTAATAGAAAGGTGTATATTTCTATGTCGAACCATTATCTTTAATACCAAATGTTGATATGCAAAGTGAAATTATTGAATCTTCCAAAAATGTATGTAAATCATTTTTTTATTTTTTTAACAAAAAATATCATAGGATTAAAATTATGTGATTGCAAAATAGTAATAAGAGATAAATCAGCAAACCATAGATAACATAGACTTTGCATGGAGAAACCTTTTTGGGAATAAACTCCTCACATGAGAAAGAAGACAATCCACACTAACAATCTAATCTCTGATAGCACTTTAGCAACACGTACAATCAAATAATAGTTAAATATAAAAGAAATTCACTTCGAAAATGAAGAGGCTTTTTCAAGAATGGTAAATGTAACTCCTAATGAGCCATGAATAGCAAAAATAACTTCCATAGTAATAATGGACAATATTGGCCCATATTCTAAGGTAGCCATCCAAACTATAGACAACACCTTTGACTTGTAACTCCTCCATAATGGACCATATCTCAAAGTAGGTGTTCAAAATCATCATCCAACTCATATGGGACCCACCAACAATATTCAAGATGCTCTACTAAATTTTCACATCCAATTTGAGAGATTTGTTAAATATCACTTTGTAATTGCCAGCTAACTCCATCTCCTTCATGAATTCATATAACAACTAATATCAAAATTTTAAGAGAATTTAAATTACAAAATGATTTCCAATGACATTTTAAACATCCAAAGACAATTTACAAAAGAATATTAGAGCTACATAAATAATACATAATATTGTAAGTTAAATAACACCTTGATTTCATTATTACATTTCTATACATTAGAAAGCACACATTTTACTAATATGGAAAAAGCTATAAACAAGCTAAAATCCTTGGTTCCCGATTAATGAAATGATATTTTGATCTGGGGAGTAACTCGAATCATCCAATTTTCATGTCA
Organism: Sequoia sempervirens; assembly: GCA_007258455.2. NCBI lineage: Eukaryota > Viridiplantae > Streptophyta > Pinopsida > Cupressales > Cupressaceae > Sequoia > Sequoia sempervirens. The sequence continues at coordinate 43,823 of VDFB02331057.1, read as the reverse complement.
CATATAATTTTGAATTTTTTTCCTTTATGATATTTATACATTTTCAAGAGCTTTTTGAGTGGAATTTGGTTTTGAGATTTTTTTAGGGTGATTTTATGGTTTGGTTTGTTGTGTTGAAGAATCTAAATTAGATTATGATTTAAGATTTTTAATGAATATTTTAAGTTAAAATTTTAAATTATAGATGAATTATAAACTTAATTTATTAAGTATTTCAATTTTAAAAAAATATATTTTTATTTTATTATTCATTTCAAACATAGTAGAAATATAAATTACTAAATAGTGATTCTTTAATTCTTACCAAAAATCATAATTTGATTATTTTTAATAAATTTAGAATGCACACATTTTTTGATAAAACTCGTCTCTTTGATGTGTATTCTAATTAAAATGTAACTTTATTCTATTTAACTATAATTTCTAATTCTTTGAATAATTATTTATAATATATTAAATTCTACGTACAATATATTATCATCTAAAATATCAAAGTCATTTATAAAACATATATTAGGTGAATAAATATATTTGTTATTTGGATAATTGTTTATTTTTTCCTAAATAAAACCATTGACAATTATAAATTATCTTCTTAATATATATTAATAATTTAGTTAAAGTTATGATTCATATATTAAGTATTAATTTTTATAAGAAAATTATAATATTTTAATAAATAAATATAAAACTTAATATTTGAATTTTTTTTCTCAATTTAACAATTAAATTTTTATATATTATTATCATAATTTTAAAGTTTTAATTTGTTTAATTATTATTTTTTTAAAAAAATTAAAAATTAAAAATGGATAAATTTTTTAGTTCTAGTACTCGTAATACTGTTATAAGATAAAAATTATGATGATGGAATTGTGTGGGCAGGGAAATGGACGAAATCATTCAAACATATTATGAATGTGTTGAAAGTGGTAATAAATCACCACGTAAGGTATGGCTTCTTTCCTATAATCTATAAAAAGTTCTCTTCCAACGACTTAGAAATGAATAGTTTTTTCTGCAACTCTCTCTCAAGGATGGTAATTTGTACTCTACATTTAAATGTTACTGATATAAATTGATATAAGTTGGTTTGTTTTATACTTAAAGCCCAAGTAAATGTTCTAATTATAATATAATATAGAATAAGCCCCAAAGCCCAAGTAAATGTTCTAATTATAATATAATATAGAATAAGCCCCAGTGAGGTGGTGGAGAGCTTTGATAAAATAGATTGTTCTTGGAAGTGATGGATATATACATGTTCATTTTTATCAATAAATTTGATCTTTGCTTTCAAATTTATAGATTAGAATTGCCCCTCTAGTACTATTTCTAATTTATTTTAGTGTCAATGTATATGAAACAAATTTATGTTCACGTGTTAATATTTATTATTAGAATATATTTTAATGTTAATTTCCATGTAAATGATTTTATGGAATTTTGCACATTTAAATTATCATCAATTCAAGTTAGATTGCATGAATATCTTGGAAGCATGATCAAGTAGACAATATCATAGCACATGAGTGCATAATGAGTATTTTAGGTAAAAGGTCTACAAGTGTTGGTTATGATTTAGTGTCTTGTGTACAAGGATGTCACAAGGACATAGGTATGTTTTGATTTGGTTGTCAATACAATGGGTCTTCTTGCTAGTTTGGGTTCATTGAAACTTCCTTTAATAGTTGTCTTTGGTTTGTTGACAACCTCATGTAGGGATCTAAACCTTTAATATCATATGACTTAGGGTTATCACACTAGAAGTCAAAGTTCTCTTGCATTTACAAAATTGCATTGGAAGTCCAAAGCTCCCTTTTAGCTATAATATTGTACCATAAGTTTGAAGTTCCCTTTGTAATTAAAAAATCACACTTGGACTTTGAAGTTCTGTTGTAGTTGCAAAGTTAGGCTACAAGTCCAAAGTTCCCTTGCAATTATAAAATTAGGCTAGACATCTAAAGTTCCCTTGCAATTGCAAAATTTTGTTGAAAGTCTAAAGTTTTGTTGTAATTACAAAATTGGGTTGGAAGTTTGAAGTTCCCTTGCAATTGTAAAATCGGGCTAGAAGTCTAAAGTTCCCTTACAATTGTAAAATTGCATTGGAAGTAAAAAGTTCTCTTGCATTTGTAAAATTGTGTTAGAAGTTTGAAAATCCCTTGCATTTCCAAAATTATGCTAGAAGTCCCAGTTCCCTTGCAATTATAAAATTAAGTTGGAAGTCTAAAGTTCTTCCCTCACAACTACAAAATTATGTTAGAGGTTTGAAGTTCCTTTGCAATTGCAAAAAAATGATTGTGTGCATGTGGCAGGATTTCACTTGTTTATTGATTTTTAATAGATTTCTTATCAACTCATGGTATTTTTTTCTTTTTGAGATCCGTGTTTTTTGAATTCATGACTTCATGGAGAAAGATCAAGAAGTTGCTACTTACACAGGGGATACAAACAAGGAGGATAGGTGAATTGTTTGCTAATTCAAAGACCTTGAAGTTCTAGCTATCTACGAAGAATGTTAAAGCATGATTGAAGTAATGAGAAGTTTGTCGATAATTAATTTTTAGAAATTTAGGGAATTTAAATGAGTTTTGGGAAGGATTGTGGGTGAAAAATATTAAAAGTGTTAACTTTTTCATGGGGAAATTATCTTTAGAATTATTGGATTTGGATCAATTTGATAGTTTATGCATTTTTGGATTGAGCTTTGTAATTCTTTTTTGCTTTGCTACAACTCATGTCACATTGCTTTAGAAATTTGGATCACTTATCTTTTTTTTACATTTAATGTGGCACTCTTTAAGGTGCCATATTTTTGGGTGATCTTGCCCCTTTTAAAGAGCCTCATCCTTTCATATCTCTATAGTTCATGTTGTCGGAGTTGAAGGATTGAAAATGGCTATCAATGACACCCTTGCTCCAACATCCTCAAAAGTTTATTCCCTAGGTGTTTCATGAGGTACACCCCTTGGAAAACCCTAGATTTTGTTCTTCCCATTTTTGAATTTGGTATAATTCTTGTTGATGGTTAGAAATTTTACCTTGATAGGGTACTTTTAGGAAGGGTTACTCTTGAAAGCATGCTCAAGGAATGGGTCAATTGAGCTTGGGATGTAATGGGATTTTCCTTGATGTCATGCAAAACGTTACTAGTTTTTTTTAATTTTGTTAAAGCCAACCATGTTGAGGTGATTCTCAATTGTGGCCCTTAGCTTGTTCATTCATCTTTGTTTGTCTTTAAACTTTAGACTTGTGACTTTGTTGCCTCCAACGAAAAGACTCAGTGGGTCCCTATCTATGTTGATTTCCTTGGTTTACCCTTTCTATGCTAGCATTCTCTAAGATAAATGACCTATTCCTTAGGCATTGTGGTTTTTATTAAACTTGAATGGTTCTATTCAACTCATTCTTAGCATTGGGTTTGCATTGAGGGGGGGGGGCTTTAAAAATATTTAAAGGAGATTGTGGATATCTAGATTGTACAAATGAGATACACTCAGTGTGTTTTCTTTACTTGAATTTTCCAAACACTTGCTATCATAGCTAATCCTTTGAATATAAGATTCAAGATTTCCCTTTGGTTTATCCCCACATAAAACGCTCCTCTCAAATTGTTACTGACTTGAAGCCCTTTGCAAGAAACGAGGAAGGTTGGTATACAATTGTTAATTGCAAGTCCAAAAAATATAGTAATAATGCTCCCCCCTCCAAGTCTTCTTCAAGATCTAGAGGCCAAGACTGAAAAATTGCTTTAAAGCTTACATAGTCTAGAAATCTATTAAATATCCTCTTGGGGAGACTTTTGAACCAAAATACATGAGAGCCTTGCAAGTGATATGATTGTCATCTCAACCACTAGCTAACATTGCTAGACATATTTCCCTTGCTCTAGCTAGGTGTTAGCAAAGGAATATGGGGAATTATAGTCTAGAGATCTGTACCCTAGTATCCCCTATGTAGTTTTTACCCCAAAGGGTACAATGGTAGAAATGAGTAAGTGTAGTAAAGGACCCTATCTAATAATAGCATATATATAACTTAAATATAAACAATAATCATCCATAACACATATCCACCAATCCTTATAAGTCCATTATGTACATTCAAGCAATCATTACAGTACAATATTTCTCTCTTATATCTACCAAGATCTCTTATTTTGTTATCTACTACATACAAATATAATTGGCCTAGTCTCTTATAAAGATGTGACCCTTATAGGGTACCCCTTAACCTATATCCCTTGTCAGCCAGATGCTTAACACTTGCTTTGCCATGTATTGTGGTAGGTTCTGCTTCGTGCCTTGTATTTTTGCAACATCATCCCCCCTTCAAAATTATGTCTTGACATCAAGACATGGTTTAGTTACCCGAGAGAATGTGTTGTTGATAACCTTCAACTGCACTAGTGTTGTGTCATATTATTGTTTTGCTTGTTGTAACACTTTTATATGCCATTGTGTGTTGATTTGAAGCCTCTGCCTCCTCAAGGTTTTTAGTGATCTATGTTTATTGTGTGGAAGCTCTAGCTTCTCCTAGTACTTCGTAAAGGTGTACTATATATGTAGTACTCTCGCTTTCAAGTTCCCCTTCTGAACTTGGATTTTATAAATTGTTGTTTTGTAGCTTTGAGATTGCCTATAGGTTTTTATTGTTAGAATCATTATACCCCTTTGGGTAAATATCTCCTCTATTTATGTTTCAATTTGCTTTTTTCCTAGGGGGATATGGACTATCTTGTTTGTATTAGAAAATGGTTATCACTGTTTTGCAGGGGTCTACAACTCCATTGACATTCACAAACCATCAAAGTCCTAGTAGGAAATTAAATGAGTCAAAGGTTTCTTGAATTGCAACTACCTCAAAGTCCACTATTTGTTTTATCCCATTTATATTAAATTTCACCTGTAAATCCATGTACCTAGGGTTTTCATTCTAGTTCCATCTGCTAGACTTATCTTGTATGGTGTTTGTTGTAATTTTTTTTTTTCCTATTTGTTCCCATACCCATTTTGGTAACATGTTGATATGAGCTCCTAGGTCTACTATTACATTTGTTATCTTTTTATGATCTATGTTTATTGTGATCATGATTTTGCAGGTTTTCTATTGTCTATCTTAATATGGACTATCATGTTTGTATTAGAAAATGGTACCTCCTCTTTGCAAGAGTCTACAACTCCATTTACATTCACAAACCATTTAAGTCCTAATAGGGCATTAAATGAGTCAAAGGTTTCTTGAAATTCATCTACCTCAAAGTCTACTATTTGTTTTATCTTGTTTACATTAACTTTCACCTATAAATCCATGTACCTAGGGTTTTCATTCTAGTTCAATCTGCTAGACTTATCTTGTATGGTGTTTGTTGTAATTTTGTTTTTCCTATTTTTTCCCATACCTGTTTTGGTAACATGTTGATATGAGCTCCTAGGTCTACTATTACATTTGTTATCTTTTTATGATCTATGTTTATTGTGATCATGATTTGGTGGGTTTTCCATTGTCTATCTTCTTTATTCATAGTTCTAATTTGTTTTACTTTGCCTTGTTTATTCTAATATTTATAGAATTGTTGTAGTTTTTTTAGTAGGTTAGATTGTTTATTCATTTTTATTAGTTGTTTGAGGATTCCTACTTCTTAGCTAGAGAAATATTGGCTTGTTTTGTTTCCTTCTCTCTACGTTTTGTGACCATTTGTCTTGTTTCTTCCACTATCTGGTCATGTTCTTTCTTAGTGGGGTGGAAGACCTCCTCATTTGTGGAATTTTCATCTTCTATTGTGTTGTGATTAATATTTGCGGTGTTAGTTCCCTATCTTATTATCGTTGCTTTGTTGTGGGTAGAGATCTCTTTGTCGGAGTTACTAGCCTTTGTATTTTCTTCCTCTATGTCTATGGGTTCTTTTGGTACCTAACTTACTAGTCTCGCTCCTCTGTTTTGATTTAAATTTTATAGTTCGTCACTTTTTTATTGTAAAGCGATATTCCTATAGTAGGTCTAGGTTTTTTCATAGTTAAACACATCATGGTCTATGAACATGCTTTGTGGTGGATTGTGGTAGGTTCTACTCTGTGTCATGTGTACTCTACCAACACTAGGACACATAGGCCTTGTAGTCTATTGGGGTGTCTAGAAGAGGGAGGATATGTGCTAGAAAATGGAGACTTGTGTAGCTTAACTTTCAAATAGGATAGTTTGAATCAAGTGATGCTCTCTTATAGAAAAATTATTTTGCTCTAGATGAGCTCGATAATGAGGAAATGACTCTTGACACTCGTTTATGAATTGTATCTCTTTTGAATGTTTGAGTTTTGATAAAACTCCCTTAGAAACTTATTTTATTTGAGAGGCTCAACCATAGTTTCTAGGTTTAAACATTCTCTAGTTAGAAAAGGTTTTTTTTTTATTTTTTTTATTTTTTCGCTTTTGTCAACTTGCGTCATTTGGCCTTTGAGTTATTTTGTGTAGCAACCATGAAGTAGGTTGGGGTGGTGATGTCACCTTTTTCTCTCCTACTTGGCATTAACACTTAGTTGACTAGAAATGTGACCCCACTAGTTGAGTTTTGTGGGCTCTTTTCAACATTAATAATCATTCATTTGGAGTTATTAATGTTTATTCTTTGGATGATGTAGTTGAGAGATCTAGTTGTGCACTAGAGAAAAAAATAGAGAAAAAAACTCTAAAAACTATTTGTGCACTAAGTATTAATGTCCTTATTTTTACAATAAAAATAAAATTAATTTGGATATATATAGAAAAGGTCATGTGATATGGAATAAACCTAAAACTATAATTAATCTTGCTTCAAAAATTAATAAAAAAAAATATGTAGCAAAAATATTGAAAAATATTTGCACACTAGATATTTGTGTTACCAATCTATGTTTAAGAATTTAAAGGTTAATTGTTTTTTTGCAAAAAGGTTACATAATATGGAATAAATGTTGCTAAGTATAATTTTTTAATTAAAACTTATGTAATTTTTTTTACAAATCATCTTTTAGTTTTTTTGAGAAATATATTTAAAATCTACACATAAAATCTCAAAAATTACTAGTTGAAACCATCTTCAAAATTTTAATGGTTTGGTTTGGGTGATAAAAGGTGAAAATTTGGTTAAAATGATGATTTCAATTTCCCACATTGGTCAAAAAGTGGGACACCATTGTGGGATCACCCCGCCGCCAATATCATATGACGTGGTACACTTGGAGTAATCTTAGAGTAGGGCTTGATAGAGTACTCAAGCATCTCGGCTATGATATCAACACAATATTTTTCTCCTTTTCTAATTGTTAGTCTCTACCAGTGGAGCCTTTGTCAGATGTTATCTTTTCAAACCACTTTCCAATACGGTTTTGTATTGAGTGCAACTTTTCAATCAAAGGCCATGAAGACTCGATTATTTCTAATCAGATCATTGATCAATTACCATATCATGTTTTCTCACATTTAATGTGTGTAAAACCAAGAGCCACATCCCATTCAAGAGATTGGATGGATAGCTTGGTCGAATGAAGCCATCTCTTGCACTTCTCAATTTCTTCACATCTATAGGTGTCAGACCATTTTCGTCGATGGTCATACTAGGCAACTATCTTGGAGCTCCACCAAACCATAATTTCTATGAAAGTGCAACCTGTTGATTTGGCCACTAAGCTTATAGTGGTTCAACTTTTCCGCTAGAAGTAGGTTGCAGATGCTTGCATGTCCATTGGCTTAAGATTGCAGACAAGGTCTCAAAATTGCTTTTCCAGGCTTTGTGGGTTTGTCACACATCCCAAACCATTAAGCAATTGAGATAAGGGCAACAACTCCTTAATGAGTTTCGTGAAATTTTTCAAGCCTTTGTTTGACACTATGAGCAATTTTTTTCTGCTCACAAGTACACTTTGGCTAGGGTTGTTGCTTTGTAGTGATTTCTAAATGTGGTTCCTTAACAAATTTCGAACTCACAATGCTTTATTTGTGGTAAGATTCTCACCAAAGAAAATTTGTGGGAGGCTGTTTTGAAAATGTCTAAGGACAAAGCTCTTGGTTTGGATGGAGTTCTTTGTAAATTATACAAAGTCTTTTGTGTAAGGAAGTTAAGGTAGTGCAACAACTTCCTACACTAATCTTGATAGGAGGGTAATGCAAAACTTTACAAATATTTACAACAATAAAAACTTAACATAAATAAACATAAATATCATGCATATCACAACATAGTGATTTACACGGGGAAAACCATTTCGAAAGAAAAACCCCAAAACTGTCCAGACGATTGAACTGAAAAGCAATACAACAAACAGTATTAGCTATACCTCGAATCGATTTAATACAATAAGAATGACACCAATCCTGTGTCCAACCAAGGGCCCTGCCCTCTCCCATTGGTTCTGTTCAGATTGCCAGTTCTCTGCTCTTCTTTGAAAGGCTCTTTCATGCCCATTGAAGGATTCCACCGTGCGGGCAAAGATCATAACTCTATTCTCCCGAACAAAGTCTACAGCTTGGTGAATGCTTTGAAAATCTGCACAGCCACGCAATGCTCGAGTTGCTTAGCTAATACATTTTCTAGGAAAGACCCAAAACCGCACACGATGTAAAGAACTTAAAAGCTAGCACCTATCTCAACATTTGCACAAACCCAAAAAAGAGAAATAAATCTATAAAAAACACAACGCAAGATTTTTTTTTCCTCCCTCCCTTCAAACCTGAAAAACAAGATTTTTTTTTTTTTGATAAATCTAAATTGCATGATTTCTTTTGCACAAAGACTTGAAAAACAGGAATTTCTTGCGCACAGATGCCCGAAAACCAAGATTTCTAATTCTCCATAGAACCCTGTAAGAAGGAACTTGTTTTAAAGCTAAATGAACACAGTAAATCATTCAGGCATAAGAGTTACTGGAGATTCCACACAATTATGGTGGCTTGTCTCATGAATGAATATCTGTTTACTGGGCCTCTGCATCACCTGAGACTAGTTTAATATTCTTCTTCTATGACTGCAAACCCTTTCCATCACCATAAAAGCCCACGCAAAAGAGAATCCGACAATTGGAATTTGAGACAATGTTGTGAGATTGGAATTAGAAACCACTTTCCATAGGAAAAGGAGCCGTGCAAACAACCCACATGCAGCTTAATATTTATATGCCAAATAGTATTTTAGCTGATGATATAAAAGAATTTGAAAACTACATTTATTTTCCCTGCAAAACATTGCAAACCAGTTTAAGTTTGTGTTATATAATTTATGATTGCTTAATTTTATTAGTCAGAAATTAGAATGGTTTATTATTAATCAGAAATCAGAAATCTCTATAGTATTGTTTTTGGAAGAATAACATTTTCATTTATCTGTTAGGAGTCGAATCTAAGATCTTTTATTTTCTATTGGGATTCTTCACCATTGAGTTACCGACCCTCTTGGTGACTGGTCCATCTTTGGTTTGGGTGTGGCTTATTTTCAAACACTTCACCTTGAGCCATACTGCAGGTGCTCAGGTAATCCTAACTTGACTTGACTTCGCTAACTTGGGCTCTAATACTATATTAAACTTTTTCATGGATCAGCTAGGAGTCAAACATAGGACTTCCCATTTTCTGCTGAATTGCTCTAGCATTGAACTACCAATGTTCAGATGACTAGTCCATCTTTAATTTGGGTGTGGCTCATTTTTCAACACTATTTTGATACCATGCCCAATTTTACATCATATAATGAATGAAAAGAATGTTTGGAAACATACTTCTATTAGTGCCAACTAAATTATTGTTGAGCTTTTCATGGATCAGCTAGTAATCAAACCTAGGACCTTCCATTTGTTGCTGGAGTGCTCTACCAACTAAACTATTGGCCTCTATAGGACCAGCCCATCTTTGGTCTAAGCTTGGCTTATTACGAACACCCACCCCCTCCCCTTAAGCCACTCTAATAGAATGCTTGAGGCTCATAGCCTGGCTTGTCTTTGATACCAATTGTAGATTTTAAACCCAAGCACACAAATAAAAATTGTATTTAACACACAAGAATCTTTTATTCATTCAATTTCTAAATTAGATTACATCATGCCTCAATATAGAGGTCCTATCTTCTCCTCAATTACAACGTCATGAACTAAACAACAAGGAGATCGCTTTATAGAGATAAGAGCTCCTAAAAATAGATATTATATTGGACTATTTTTCCTCCATGCATTTAGGATGCAAAACTAAAACACATACATCTAAGAATAAAATTCATGAAAATTAACTGTTTTAAAATAAAACTGCGCATGGAAGCCAATGTGAATTACTTGGTGGTGAGACTCATGCATACAAGTGTAACATAGAGAAAAGGACGCCTTTTCCTTGCTTGATTTGGGAATAATTCATGATAAATTGGACTCAATGAGGCCTTGATTTAGTGATTGCGAAGTGTTTTACACGTCCACATTAGGTCTTGGACCCTTGCAAATGCATTTAATCATGTTTTGTAAAGGTGTTGTAAAGTGTTGTAAAAGACTTTCGCGCTTTCCTAGACTTAATGAACCCATCTTCCCTTAATTCAACATTATAAAATGTATTTTCACATCAATCTAAAAGGCTTGTAAAATAAAATTAACCTTATTCTAGTGTTGCAATGTGTCGTACATATTCACATTGGATGTTGTGCCTTCCTACGCTGTGTGAACCTCATTTTAGTGTTGTAAAGTGTATTTAATCACAGTTTCACATTGAATTCAGTGTCCCAAGCCCTAATTGACCTTCACATCATCACTAATAGGCCCCTATTACCCCATATTGTGCATCTCGGGGCATAATTTGATGAAATAACCGACAAAGTCATCATATAAACCTAGTTTATGCATTCCCCAACAACCCAGCTAGCAAATGGACCCCTCTGGGACACGAATTTGCCATTTGTGGCGAATGAGTCCTTGCAAGGTGGAACTGATTCGCCCAAGGTAGCGAATGAGTCCCATTTGGGCCATTTTTGACTTTTGAGTGAGAAATTTTGGAATTTAAGTTTTATTTTTCATGTCGGCCTTGGGGATCCAATTTACGGGTGAATAAGGTGAATTTCCTATAAAATTAGGTCTCTAAACCCTAATTTACATATCTTAACTCATTCACACATCTTTTATCATTCATTCATCATCTATCTTCTCTATCAAGTCAAACAAGCTAGGGCTTTTACATTCTAAGTCATCAAGATAGCTTCAAAAGACATTCAAGGGTTGAATCTTCATCCATTGTTGTAGAAATTCAAGGTCAATCGTCATGGAAAGGTATTAATACCTTCACTTCATGTTCATTCTTCATATTATCTCTTCATTTGGTTTAATTACCTAAAAGGGGTTTGACTAAAACAAACCGCCATGCCCTAACATTCAACATTTCTCTTTCTTTTCCAGTGTGTTTGCAGATTTAGGCATTTTGGAAGCTTGGAAATCATTAAGAATCAAGTTGCAAAGCTGTTTAAGTATTCTCTTCTTTGTCCAAGGCAAAATATCAGCAAAAACTTACTTTTAGGTTCGAAAATCAGACTTTCAGAGGCAAACACTTGTTAGGAGCCGAAGTGCAGACCGGAGACTTCAGTTTCCACCTTTGGATTTTAAGAAATTCAAAAGTGGACTGATTCACCATGGATGGTGAATGAGTCCCACTGCCAAAGCCTGAAGCAAGTTTTCTGCAGTTTTGGATACCCATTTGTCTGAAACGAGCGCCAGAACAGTTTCCCAGATCTGGAACTAATTCGCCCAGAATGGCGAATGAGTCCCACCAGGCCTAAAAATTAGAAACAACAACATTTCAGAAGTCATTTCTTGTCTTTGGCAAGATCTTAGGTGCACACATTCAGTTTCATCATCCATTTCTGTTACAGTTTACTATTCATTTCTAGGTGTTTTTGCATTACACAATGTGTTTTCAAACACTCTACATTTCCTTAGTTTCCATTCATTAATCAATTAATTCTATCAATATGTTGCATTTAGGACATTCCATTTAGGCATATTTCCATTGCACTTGCATTAGTTTGAATAAACCACCTCAATTTTTGGGTTCTATATCTCCCCTTTTAGGTGAAAAACCCTAAGAGTGCAAGAGAAGTCTATAAAACATACATCAAAATTGATGGTTCAATAATAATTAGGAGATCAATGAGATAAAAAACAAGCACAAGTGAACAACGTCTAATATTATATTTAGTCAACCCAAATGTACAAATGAGGAAGCCTTGCATATATAGTCAAGGAAGAGGCAATCCACCTATCATGTGGATGACAAGTGCCCCATGAAGTGGCAAAAATGAGTAGACAAGTGTCCTATAGGTGTCAACCTATGGCTCACTGGGAATGTGCAAACCAACAACCTATTTGACGAAGTCATCAACCTTGATGCCAAGTGTTGAGTGACATTTGAGGTGAGATGGAAAGTCTTCCAACCTCAAAAGGTATGTACATGAGATTTACAAGACAACTTGGTAACCTCTAGAGGCCTAAAGGTTGCACATTTAGTTAGACAATATGTTGTCTAACCTCATCAACCTAAGTACACTTAAGTATAGTGAATAGATAAATTATTCACTCTAACACCCCTCTTAAGTGATACTTGGGGAGATCACAAAAGTGTAAATGGATAAAAATGGGTCCTGGCTACAAGGCTTAGTGAGGTATCCATGTACAATGCATTCTCTCACAAATGGAGAAAAAAGAGAAAGCTCAGTGGGAACAAAACTCCTCTCCAAAAAAGAGAGAAGGATTTAAGACCTGAAAAGATGTCCTATGATGATAGGAACATCATGATGAAGAACTCCTGAAGCATGTTGAAGTTCTAAACTATGCCGAAGATGAACCGGTGTTTGTTGGAATCAACGAACCTCCAAGGAATGTAGATCAAGATAAGAGATACAAAACACTGCATGAGTGAACATATGAACATTATTCAATCATGAATATATAGATGCCTATGAAGTTAAAAATGTAGATAATACTATGATTCTGGAGTAATGCACGAGTGAGATGTGTACACTACTAAAATTTGCATCATTGTGCTCTACATAAGTACTAGAATCTCACAAAATATGATCTGCTGAAATAATCCCCCATATGAGAAATAAAGATAGAAGGTCTATGTGACCCCCCCAAAGTAGAAGGTTCTTCCATTGCTCCATTGAAATAAGCATTAGCATAACAATATCATAATCCCACCTTAATGCTAAGAGATATAAGTAGACCAATTGAAATTGGGCACAAGAGTGTGCAAGGAATTTAGACCCTAATGTAGGTCCAAAAGATGCACAAGAAAGTAAAAAAAGGGTGTGCATCAAAGCACACACACATGAGACAAGAATCACAAGGATCCATTGTTGTGATGGCAAAGCAAGACAACACACACCATGTGGTGAGAATCACGAGGATCCATAATTGTGATGTCAGAGAAAGGATCTACACAACCCTCCATTACACATTATAATTCAGTGTACGTACAAATTTCCTAATTCCCTCCCTAAGGAACATATTTAGTTTTGGTGGCACTTTTTATGAGTGCATTTACAAACTTAATTGTTGTTATGAGTTCTTACAAGTTTATGTCATGAGGTAGATAATGAAGACATAGATTAAGTATGCCTTTCAAATCTCAAGAAAATGACAAAAACAAAAAATGAACCTCCCCTCCGTTTGCAAGTTATCGCAAAACATAAAAAAAGCCCCTTTTTGCCAAGGTCTAGCAAAATAAATAACTCCCTCAAAAGCAGTGATGAAATTACATTAGCATAAATTGTTAACCAATAAGGTTTAAATGCTATACTCAAATGCTAACTATTTGAATTATATGCTTAACAACAAATGTAGCAATAACATAACAAAATACTAAATCATTACGCCAAGTGTTGAGGTCGATAACCGATTCAAAGAAAGTGGAGGCGTGTGGGAATCGATGAGTTGAGAGAGGATGGACCGAGTCAATAGGAAAATGAGCATGAAGATCATGGAGATAATAAACAAGAACAAGTGAAAAATATCCAATATTGTATTTAGTCGACCCAAATTTATAAATGAAGAATCCTTGCATATATAGGCAAGGAAGAGGCAGTTTACCAAATATCTTGGTAACCTCTAGAGGCCTAAAGGTTGCACATTCAGTTAGACAAGATTTTGTCTAACCTCATCAACCTAAGTACACTTAAGTATAGTGAATAGATAAATTACTCACTCTAACAATGCATCACTTATCGACATAGTCCCCCTCTTGATGCTGAGACTCACAATATGATCTTGAAGTTTTGTAAACTGAACTTGTACAACTCACTATGCAAGATTACCATCACTCTAGTCTTATAGACCCATTTAGTACACTTTTTGTAGAAGTACAGTATCCATTTACTCATTTCTCTCCCTCTTGAGATATCACAAGGTTTTCCCCTCCTTTCTCTAACATAGAGAAGGATCATAGTCTCAAATTACATGACACCTTTCAATATGTCAATCATAACAAGCAATCATCAACCACTCGACTTGAATATTCAAACCTTGTTTGACAATTATTTCTTTAAACATGCAAACATTTAGGCTTGTACAACCTTTGAACATATTTATAACCTTTTTCCAATTGGATCCATCAATCCATCCATAATTAATCTACATACATCTTTCATCTATTGTCAACTCCACTCTCTATTCCAACATGTTTTTTAGAATGATTCTTCAATCCACAGATAGAACAAGGATGAAAATCTCAACACTTTTCTTGTTTATGTCCTTCCCTATGATAATGAGAACATTGTGTACATTCTATTTTGAAATGATTTGTTACTTGTTACATCTGTAACATGATTGATATCTTTTCTACAATATCCAAGGCCTTTGTTCTTTGTCCATGTTTTCCCAATCATAACCCATTTTATTCATGATTTTCAAACCAACACTCTTTTCAAACCAACCTTTGTTATTAGCATCACAAGTATCAAAATCTGTAGTTTTAGTATCACATGTTCTTTATTAAAAGCAACTTCACACAAATCAACAGTTTGATCAAAGGAATAACACAAATCTTTTGTGCCACATGAAACAACACATACCAATGTATTTGACCTTAGACATTCATTGCATGCTACTAATCGATCATTCTCTTATTTCAATGTTGATATTTCCTTTTTTTGTAAACTATTTTCCTCTTCTAACCTCTTTAGGTTTTCTTTCAAATCTTCATTCTTCTTTTTGATCTCATCATGCAGCTTCAATCTTCTTGCTGGCTGTTCATTTTTTTTCACTTTCTCCAATTCTTTTTCATACATATTCTTTCTTAAGCTATGGTTTTTCATACATATTCTTTCTTAAGCTATGATTCAAACCTAAGACCTTCCATTTGCTACTGGAGTGCTCTACCAACTGAACTACTAGCCCCTATAAGACCAACCCATCTCTGATCTGCATTTGACTTACTACCAACAATTATAACATTATTAAAATAAATAAAATATTATACTCTAGAACACACAAACACATAATTGACATTAAGATCCATCTCATCTCATGTTTTTACAATGAAATTTAGTAGAACTGCCCAAAAAATTGTCTTAGCCCTCTCGCCCTTGCTCAACAACCTCAATGACACCGTTGTTTAAACATCTTAGATCCAATTACTGAGAACAAAATGTTTCACCGAACTTATTAAGTATTTGGGACGCTTTCCCTCATTGATTTCATCTATTCTTAGACCAACCTGTGAAAATTCTATTGCAGTTACTGATTATTAATCTCCTATCTAATATAGATTATTTGACTGTTAAAAATTAATTCACAACAAATATTGAAAAATAACACAACTGCAACTTCACAAATAAAACTCATAGGAATAGAGAAGAAAAACATGCACAATAATGAACACAATATTTTTGGACAAATTGTCCCTGGAAAAACTCTGAAGGGAAAACCGGTACTGCAGATGAATTTTATTAAACTTCAGCAAATTAAGAGATACATAAACTGTTTGCCTCTTACTGGTAGAGCTCTGACAATATTCTTCTCCGGAAATTCTTCCCTTAATTTCTCCTGCTGAAATTCCATTGTTGTTGTCCCCAACGATATCAATGTGCCCTTGCTATCACTGCAAAACTATTTGCTTTCATTGCAAATCTACTTGCTATCACTGCAAGTCTTTCATAAGTGTGTTCTCCAAATGCCCATTGATCCCCTTTTATACTTTTCTCATTGGAAAACCAATAGCCATGATTTTATCTAAATCAATGGCCATGAATCAATTACATAATTATCTGGACAATTAACTCCTTTCTAGAAGTCTCTAGAAATATTAAATAATTAATTAAATAATCTTGAGAATGGAGATAACAACTGTCCGAGCTACCAAAATTAACACAACCTTCTTTGACACACCTGTTTGACATTTGCATCTATTCCTGATGTGTTATACCAAATTTATTTATTTTCACCTATGACCTCTAAAATAGGCTCATAATTGTAGTAATAGTTTTCTATGATAGCGGGCAGAGGCAAAGAAATTAAGCGGAAAAAAAATAAAATATCCGTGCTGCTGCACAATAACAAAATTCTTCATTCACATTGCTTGAGTAAAAAAGATTTACATGAGTTCTTTATATAGAGGACTTTAGAAAAATCTAGAATATAGGTCGACATATTATTTTTATTATTTTACCTTGGCCGACATAAAATAAGTTTCTAGAATTTACCTAACCCTAAACTTCTAGAATTAATCTAACCCTAGCCGACATAAAAGTAAAAATAAAAATAAAAAACTTAACCTACAGCGGGTAGAAATTACCAGAATATTTTAACACTCCCCCCTAATTTCTACCACAATCTATATCAATATTTACAATGCCCAAAAATCCTCTCAAAAATTCAAATTGCTCTTGTGCTAAAGCCTTTGTAAATATGTCTGCAAATTGTTCTTTAGATTTGCAATGCTGTAGATTGATTTCTCCATTATTCACTAACTCCTGATTAAAGTGATATCTAGTATCAATATGTTTTGTCCTCTTGTGAAAAACATGATTCCTTGACAGTGCAATGGTGGACTTGTTGTCACAATAGATTATAGTTGGCTCCTTTTGTTCATACAGTAGATCCTTCAAGACTCTTCTCATCCACACTGCTTGACATGCTGCTGATGTTCCTGCTACATACTCTACTTCTGCTGATGAAATTGTCACTATAGGCTGCTTCTTTGATGCCCATGCTACAACACCTGTTCCAAGATGAAATGCATATCCAGATGTACTTTTTCTATCATCAATACTTCCTGCAAAATAACTATCCGTATATCCCACCAACTGAAATTTATTTGAAGTAGAATACAATATGCCATGATTCATAGTTCCTGCAATGTACCTCAATAATCTTTTTCTTGCTTGCCAATGTGAGTTCTTTGGTGCATCCATAAATCTTGAAATCAAACTTACTCCATACATTATATCTGGTCTAGTTGCTGTGAGATACATCAAACTACCAACCAATTTTCTAAATATAGTTGAATCAAAATCAATCTCATTATCTTCTCTGCTTAGTTTTGTGCCTATTGCCACAGGTGTAGAAACTGGACTACAATTTATCATTCTAAACCTTCTCAAAACATCTTTTGCATATTTATTTTGACAAATAACCTTGGAGAAAACTCCCTGGTTAAGCGCCCTTGAGCTGGAGCAGTACTGGGATGGGTGACCTCCCGGGACGGACCAGTGCTTCACCTCTGTGAGCATCACCTAGATGCAATGAGTGCTAAGTGGACCATTCGATATCATGAGAGATGGGTTCTTGTTGAACCACTACTCATGAAACATGGGTCAATGAGTTTGACTCGAAACTACACGGTTGAATCCTGATAGCAATATCATAATTTGACACGCTGTGGAAAAATACCTCCTACTTATCAATTGATGAGCTAAAGGGGCTCTATTTTGAATGGTTCATAAGGCACAACACTTGCTGAAGGTTTTGCAAATAATAACTCTCTCAATTAACCTTGAGAAAATCTCGTTTTCATGAGCGGAGCAGCATCGGATGGGGGACCTGACTAACCAGTGCTTCACTGAGCATCACCTAGATGCAATGAGTGCTAAGTGGACCATTCGATATCATGAGAGATGGGTTCTTGTTGAACCACTACTAATGAAACATGGGTCAATGAGTTTGACTCAAACTACACTGAACTCGATAGCAATATCATAATTTGACACTGGAAAAAAACCTCCTATATCAATTGATGAGCAAAGGCTCTATTATGAATGGTTCATAAGGCACAACACTTGTCGGGTTTTGCAAAGTATCAACTGCTTGCTTAACCTTGGAAAAACTCCCTGTTGCCTTGAGTTGAGCAAGATTGGATGGTGACCTCCTATCACTGCTTCAACCCTATGAGCATCATTCCAGATGCAATGAGTGCTAAGTGGACTGATTCGATATCATGAGAGATGGGTTCTTGTTGAACCACTACTCATGAAACATGGGTCAATGAGTTTGACTTGAAACTACCTGGCTGAATCCGGATAGCAATATCATAATTTGACACTGCGTGGAAAAATAATTCCTACTTATCAATTGATGAGCTAAAGGGCTCTATTATGAATGGTTCATAAGGCACAACACTTGCTGAAGTTTTGCAAATGGTAATAACTCAAGCGGGCTTAACCTTGGAGAAAACTCCCTGGTTAAGCTTGAGCTGGAGCAGTCGGGATGGGTGACCTCCCGGGACGGACCAGTGCTTCACCTCTGGGAGCATCACCTAGATGCAATGAGTGCTAAGTGGACCATTCGATATCATGAGAGATGGGTTCTTGTTGAACCACTACTCATGAAACATGGGTCAATGAGTTTGACTCGAAACTACACGGTTGAATCCTGATAGCAATATCATAATGCCCTTATCATTTTTTGTTACTTCAATGCCAAGAAAATATTTCATCAACCCCAAATCAGTCATCTCAAATTCCTTCTTCATTGCTGATTTAAACATGCCAATAGAAATATTACCTGTAAAAATCAAATCAACATACAAGCAAACAATTAAAATCTGACCTTGCTCATTGACTTTGGTGTATAGAGTAGGCTCACTAGTACTTCTGTTGAATCCATTGCTTATCATGTATGAATCTATCCTGCTGTACCATGCTTTTGGAGCTTGCTTCAATCCATAGAGTGCCTTCTTTAACCTGTAAACTTTGTCTTCATAACCTTTTATTTCATATCCTAGTGGTTGCTGCACATAAACCTCTTCTTCTAAATATCCATTCAAGAAGGCTGATTTAACATCCATTTGATAAACCTTCCATTCATTTTGAGCTGCAATAGCTAGTACCATTCTAACAGTGTCAAGTCTTGCTACAGGTGTAAATGTTTCATTATAATCAACTCCATATTCTTGAGAAAATCCTTTAGCTACTAGTCTTGCTTTATATTTGTCAATTTCTCCATTTGCATTATACTTAGTTTTATAAACCCATTTTACACCAATGCAATCTTTTTCCTTAGGCAAATCAACTAAATCCCATGTATCATTCTTTTCAATGGATTCCATTTCATCATTCATTGCATTAATCCAATGTTCTTCCTTAATTGCATCTTCAAAATAAATAGGATCTTGAGCAAATAAAGCAAAATTTGATTGCAAATCTATCCTATCTCCTTGATCATAAATTTCTTGCAAACTTCTAGATTTCTTGCTTTTAAGCTTTGATCTTAATGATGCAAGTGTAGGATTTGATTCATCACTTACTTGTGGACTTGAAGATTCTCCTTGCTCAACTTCTCCTTGTGTACTTCTTGATGGTGTTCCTCCTTGTTCATTTGATTGATCTCCTTGGTTTTCTTGATCTTTTTCTTTTTGTTCATTATATGGCAATGCTGCAACACCTGTAATTGTTTTGTCTATGTTTCCATCCCAAGATTCTTCATCTTTGAACACAACATCTCTACTTACAATGACTTTCTTGGTAATAGGATTAAACAACTTATATGCCTTAGATTGTTCATCATAACCAATAAAAATGCATTTTTCACTTTTATCATCCAACTTACTTCTTGTTTCCTTGGGCACATGTGCAAATGCAATACAACCAAATATTCTGAAATGAGAAACACTATGATGCTTACCACTCCATGCTTCTTGTGGAATCTTGTCCCTTACAATCTTCGTTGGACTTCTATTCAAAATATAAACTGTGCAAGCTACTGCTTCAGCCCAATACTCATTAGGTAGATTCTTTCCTTTCAACATGCTCCTTGCCATTTCCATTATTGTTCGATTCTTTCTTTCTGCAACACCATTTTGCTGAGGTGTGTAACTTGTAGTAAACTGCTTCTTTATTCCATGATACCTGCAATAATCCAAAAACTCATTTGACTTGAATTCACCTCCTCTATCTGATCTCAATACCTTGATGGGTAGGCCACTTTGTTTCTCAACCAATGCTTTGAATTCCTTGAACTTTCCAAATGCCTCAGATTTATATTTCAGAAAATAAACCCATGTTTTCCTACTAAAATCATCAATGAATGTTAGAAAATAAATGCTCCCCCCTAAAGATGGTGTTTGCACTGGACCACATATATCAGTATGCACAATTTCTAAAGGTGCCCATGCTCTATATGACATTCCCTTTGGAAAACTTGTTCTATGATGCTTAGCCAAAATACAACTTTCACATGAACTTAATGGTGCTTCAATAGGGGGTAAGCCTCTTACCATTTCTTTCCTTTTCAATAAACACAACCCTTTGAAGTTAAGATGACCATACCTCAAGTGCCATATCCGTGCTTGATCTTGACTTGATGCCTTGAAACTTGCTTCAATCTTCTCCATTAATTCATTTTTCATTTGAAGTGGGAACATTCTGTTATTTGTCATTTCAACCTTTGCAATCACCTTATTACTAGGAGGAATATCAAATATAGTGCACACATTATTTTCAAAAACAACTCTATAACTCTTTTGAGAAAGTTGTCCCACACTTATGAGATTATGCTTCAAACTAGGTACAAAATAAACATCAGGAATGGACTTCTTACCAAGCTTTGTCATCACATTAATTGCACCTTTACCCATGACTGCAACTGTATTATCATTCCCCAATTTAATTTCTGATTTCACTGAAGTATCCAAACTTTCAAACAAGTCTTTATTTCCTGTCATATGGTTATTGCAACCACTATCTAGAAACCAAATGTTACTTGAACTTTCTTGAGCTACATGACAACTAATGAACAATGTCTCAAAACTACTCAGAAAAATTTGTAGTTTGTTTTCCCATATCAGCTTGCTTCTTTCGACATTCATTTGCAATATGACCATACTTCTTGCAATAGTAACATTGAACATTCGATTTGTCATACCTTTGTGATGCTTGATTGTTATTGCGTCCCCTTGAATTGAAACTTTGATTTCTCCATCCTTCTGGATCTGGACTCTTCCTTTCTTCTCTTTGAAAATTGCTTCTTCCTCTTCCTCTTTCTCTGAATCCTAGATTTCCTCTTCCTCTGCCTCTGCCAAATGTCATTCGTGCTTTGAATGCACTCTCCAATGAGGTATTATTATTCCTGTTCAATCTCAACTCATAATTTTTCAAAGTACCAAACAACTCATCTATTGAATATGTTGACAAATCCTTAGTTTCCTCAATTGGCACAACAATAGTATCAAATTTAGTAGGCAAACTTCTTAAGATCTTTTCTACGACCTTTTGATCTGTTAGTTCATCACCATTCATCCTTATTTGATTAACCAAATTCATAACACGATTTTCAAATTGATCTACTGAATCAGAATCACTCATTTGCAAATTTTCAAAATCTTTCCTGAGTCCTTGCAATCTGGCAAGTTTTACCTTACTTGTACCTTGATATGTTGTTTCCAGAATATCCCATGCTTGCTTGGCTGTAGTGGCTGGCTTAATCCTTCCAATGACTGAATCATCCAATCCTTGTCCAATTATCTGCAAAGCCCTTTTATTCTTTTTCCTATTTTCACTCAACTTATTTTTTGCATTAGTGCTCAAAGTAGACTCATCCTGTGGTTCTGTATAACCATTTTCAACTATTTCTGATAAATCTTCAAAATTAAATGTTAATTTCATTTTGTATGACCAAGTATCATAATTTTTACCAGAAAATATTGGAATTTGAGTTTGCACACTACTTGATGCCATATTTTAAAATAATATTTGTAAACCCTAAATTTCTTTTTTTTATGAATAATCTGCTATCAATATAAAAATATGATATATAATAAAATTGCAGCTTACTCAATTGATTGACTAATCGGCAACATTCTGCTCACTAAAGATAAACATGCAATTTCAACAATCCTCAAATCTGCTCTTCTTCTGCTAACATTCTGCTGCTTAACTTGGCTCTAATACCACTATGATAGCGGGCCAGAGGCAAAGAAATTAAGCGGAAAAAAAATAAAATATCCGTGCTGCTGCACAATAACAAAATTCTTCATTCACATTGCTTGAGTAAATTTTTTTTACATGAGCTCTTTATATAGAGGACTTTAGAAAAATCTAGAATATAGGCCGACATATTATTTTTATTATTTTACCTTGGCCGACATAAAATAAGTTTCTAGAATTTACCTAACCCTAAACTACTAGAATTAATCTAACCCTAGCCGACATAAAAGTAAAAGTAAAAATAAAAAACTTAACCTGCAGTTGGTAGAAATTACCAAAATATTTTAACATTCTATATACCCTCTTTATAAATTTGAATGCAAATTGGTCCAGCAAATAATTATGCTGGTGTGTCCCTATTAAACCAAGGATAGGAAATAACCCTTAGCCAGCTTAATGTTATAGTTCGATCAGGGATCACACTTAATTCTGTTACCATTGTGCAGCCACCATCCAAATCAGAAGAGGTCGCAGGATTGATACAAAAGATAGAGTCCAAGGAGAAAATAGTTAGGTAGGCTTATATTGGCTACATGCCTAGTATTTTTTCTTAGAGGTTTTATATCTTATTTGATTCAACTTTCAGGGAAAATAATTTCATTATACTTTTCGTGTTAGAACTTTAATGGGGCAGGAACTGTCTTCGTTGTCTTTCACCGACTTGGAGCAATTGGAATGCCAGGTTCAACTAGGAATGAATAGAGTAAGAGTGAGAAAGGTAATTATTTTTTAAGTTGTTGCATTTTGAATTTTTGAAATATAAGTGTTTTTTGAATTTTTCATGAGGCTACCATGGTCTTTTAACATTTTTAGGGGTGTATTAATGTAAAAGGAATTTAATTTGGTGGTAAACACAAAATTTAAGGAAATATATGTAACACTCCATGTCAATTATGGCATTTAGAATTTTGTTTTTCAGTTTAATTGATTGTTGTTAGACGCTGTGGCAGAACCAACTTGTGGAGGAGCTCCAAAGGAGGGTAAGAGCAATACTTAATCAATCTTTAACTGAGATTTTATGTATAAATATTGAATGAACATCTAGTTTTTCCTTTGTTAATTCCTTGAGCAGTAACATTTTTATATATGATCTGACTCTCAACTGACTTATTGTTGGAATAACTCAGGAGGACGAGTTACAAAGAGATAATGATGCACTACACAAAATGGTACGTCCATAAATTTATTTTATCCAATATGGAAGATTATCATTCCATTGAAAATAACTATCTATTTTACAGATCCAGCTCTTTGAAGGAAGGAGATCCGAAGGGAGGAGATATGTAGAGAGCACTGTCGACGATAATGTTGGGATGTTATCAAGTGGAATAGCTACCAGCCGTTGGCAGCAAAACTTTCTGCAACCATGGCAGGGGTAGATTCTATTCTTCCATTATTTGGTGCTTAACAAACGTAGTATGACTCTTATTCTATTCTTCTATTAGTAGGAGCTTAACAAACGTAGAGTTGGCGGTTTACTTCGAACCCTTCTGGTGTTTTGGCTTTGAAATGCACATTTAGATTGTTTTTCACTCGATAACGAGACTCATCGGTGTATTTTATCAATTGTTATCAGAAATAATTCACTACCACGTCTACCTGGGCAGGAGCATGGTCACTCCCTAATGCAAGGATGGCAGTGATCAAAAGTATTTCTGTACCATAACAATCTGGTCCTATTTATTGTAACTATTTGATGTTAAATTGCAGTAGTTTTAGATGGCTTAATGTTACGGTGGAACTAAATGGTCATGGATAGATAAGCTATTTAAATTCCAAATAAATGGAAGTGTCCATAAAACACTAGTGCCCGTCTTACTAGCACTTGCAGCAGAAGGGGTGCAAGGGGTATGCCGATAGATAATTATATATAATTAAACATAGCCAAAATTGTAGTTTGTAGTGTCTGTACAAGATTGTAATAGGAATTTGAAATACATAGATAAGATATTTGATTTACAATTGATTGGAAGGGGTGCAATGGTACACCGGTAGAGAATTATATGTTAAGTAAATATGGCAAGAATTGTAGTTTGTAGTGTCTATAAGTTTGTAATAGGAGTTTAAAACACATACACAAGATATTTCATTTACATATTGTTTGAAAGACATGAAAGCTTGCTGCATTACAATTTGTTTATAGCAACTTGCAGTATTAAAGCATAACAATTTCAGATATGATGCTTTTGTAGTCAATGGTTTGATGTTCATGAAAAGAGCCAACACAAATAGTTTATGTTGTACATCTATTTATTTCTACACGTAAGAAAAATTTTAGTAGACATACACCATAATCACAATGATTTTATTTTTTTGAAAAATGCACAGTATAGGATAAAATCTAAGTAGTTATTAGAAGGAAATGTAGGTTTTTGACTATCTAAAGTGCGTAAGGCCAACAATTTTTAAGAGTAATGTTAATAGAAACATAATTAACGGTAACATTTAATCAACCAAATTTTAGCATGTAATTTTGAAATAGTAGTCTCAACAGCCATCTCTTTCTATATCCATTACCGGGCTTCGGATTTAGACATAATTAATGTGATTTAGACATCTCTTCTTTACTTGCAAATGATCTACCGCTTTGTGTAATTCATACCAATGGAATTAAAAGCATCAAGTGAACTATCTATGCATTCCCATTTTTTTTGTTAAAGAGAATTTTGGAAAATGATTGACTATTGAATTTCTTAGTTGTGATTACAAAAAATGAATTTGTCGGTCATTCATCTAGAGATTATAGACAATACTCTCAACAGATAGAACATTGCAGTGAAGAATATAACATAATAATAAATTTAATGGGCTAGTATCCATTCAATTCAACAATTAAATAAGAATCAAATGGTATAATCCATTTAGAAAACCCTTCACATCTATTCTTGTCAATCAAGGTGGCTTTATTTACCATGTAATTCACAAGCTTTAGTTTGTTTTGTACTATTTGGAAAGGCTCCCAAGTTAGGGCTAATGATTTATAACCTTTGAGACCAAAAGCAGGAGGCAAAATAAAATCCTGTGGGTTGGTGTAAAGAAAAAGTATTATGAAATCATTGGCTGGCTGCTTGTCAAATATTCTTTCAAAATATTGGAGGTCCTTCTATTGTTAAATAATTTATTTAGTTGATTTTTTGCATATAGTAGTATTTTTTTTTGTTGAAACAATGGGGTGTCTTGCTTCCAACAATTCAAGGCCTTCAAGCTACCCATCTAAACAATAACATCCAACAACCTTGA
The DNA here is from genome assembly GCA_007258455.2 of Sequoia sempervirens. Lineage (NCBI taxonomy): Eukaryota > Viridiplantae > Streptophyta > Pinopsida > Cupressales > Cupressaceae > Sequoia > Sequoia sempervirens. The sequence continues at coordinate 18,175 of VDFB02331057.1, read as the reverse complement.
CAATCGGCCCAAAAATTGAAGCTTTTTTTGCTTCATATTTTTCCCATCAAATTCCATTTAGTTTTCCCTCTTAGCCATCCAACCCTTATAAAAAGAATAAGGAACCGAAATCAAAACATTTGATCCATCCTGAGAATGATGAACACCCACTCAACAACATAAAACAAGTATATAAATCATCAACACCCTTTATAATGACTCAAAATGGGGTACACAGATCATCATGATTCACACTATAATACAAATTGGGTATGTTAAATATGAACAACCATCTAAGCAACACGTGAAAGGGCATTCCTCATCCACCATCGAAACATGGGAAAGGGTATCATCATTACAACTAAAATGCTAAAACACTACCAACACCTACCCATTCCATCCCCTTCTCTCTGCAACTTCAAGGATATACAATGGATTAATCACCACATATCATTATATGACTAATAATACATAAAATATAGTACTTAAATAATTGTTTTTTCCATTTATTGTGATCATGTATATGTCTTCTTTCAGTCCAATACTATTGATAAAAAAATCTGCCAAGTCTCATAATCTCCAACTTTGACCACAATGAAGATCTTTGAAAGTGGCTAGAATTAGAGCTTACAAGAAAATTTGATGTTTTGTATTTCATGTCTTCATTAGTGTTATTTTATTTTAATGCCATTTTTTAAGGATACTACTTAATGTCATTGCATATGAAGAGAGTCTATCTCACAATTTTTTATATTTGAAAAGAGAGCTATGCTTATGTGGATGTTGGAACCTGCTAAGCATGATTCTATTTTAGCACATGAAGCCATTAAAAAGTGGAGTTCAAAAGACATTGTTTTGTTAGAATTTTTTTGCTCTCGATCTAATGCTTATCCAGGGGATATGGCCCCATGTAACCTTATCATCCTTTTCTTTCCATATGAATACTTTTTAAATTCATAATTGCATTGAAATCAATGTTGTGCATGAAATTTATTAGGACTTCTTTTCATTTCGTTCTACAATTTGAACAGTGTTCATCAAATTAATTTATTTCCTCAAAGATTAAAACAATAATAATCCAATTATTAATTTTTTATTCAATCTATAAATAGATGGGAATTAAATTCGACGTGGTAATAAAAACTTAAATATATTTCTCAATCCAAAAAATTGTGAATCAAATCAAATGAGTACCACATTCTTATTTTCTAATCATTAATACATCTCTCATCTACATCTCCCATTTTTGAATCAAAGACAAGATACAAATAATATGAGATAAAACTAATTGACAAAGATTGATTGATATTGACTAAGAATTGTCCAAAGACAAACAACCACCCACTTTTATTATACACAAAAACAACACAAGCATAATCTAATGAGCAATACTAAAACAAGACAGTAAATACCCTCTATTAGTGAACAGTGGAAAATGGTCATTGCTCACTCTCGTTGCCTCCAGAGAAAGAATTCTTCATAGTCTGTGTTGCTCCCTTCACCTTCTCCCCAACCTGTGTAAACATACCCACAAATTAAAACAAGAAACATACTCATACTACAACAAAAATGGAAACACCAACAATGAGAAACTAGAGAAGAATTAAAATTTGCAAAATGTTTATCATCCAACAAAAAAAAATGACAAACTTGTTGGAATATAGAGCTAGTTTCTTCCTTGCCCTACTGAGCATTTTGAGCAGCAGTTTGGGAGGCTTGAGAGGCCTTCTCCTCAAACATTTCAGCAGTTCCTCTAGCCTCTGTTCACCCTACTAGGAGACCTGGGAAACCTTTTGTTTCACACTCTCCTTCACACCCTGAAAGTTGAAACACAAAATAGTATAAACACAAATTCACCCACATCAAATGCATTATAATGATATTACCTTGGGAAAATAACATGGTTATTAGATCAATTTCGTTCAAATCCAACCAGACCTAAATTCTTTGCACTAGATAGACTTGTCCAATTTGATCAAGACTTTTCAATTTCAATATAATTTTTTTGAAATGTTTTGACCTCCCAAAACAAATCAATGTTTTGAACCTGACAACTATATGGGGAGGTAAGACTCAATTAGACAAAGCAACATCAAATAGATCCAAGCCTAACTATGGTCACATGCAAGCTCGACACACACACACACACACAACACTTTAGTATTAAATATTTGTCATATGGAACAAATATATCAACTTTTTGTACAATTGGTTCATTGAACATGTTAGTGGCTTTTAGTTTTAGAACATCTTAATTTTAGATTTGTATAAAATATACTGATTTCTTCTATTTAATGAATCACTTTCCAACAAGATATGGAAAGTAAATTACATAAAATGTAGAAGGAAACAAGGATATTGTAGTGCTAAAGAAGGTAGAAGAATTAGACATTTGAAATGTGCACACCGAGGCTTATGTATATTCCTGAACATTGAATGCACATGAAGATACCCAGGTTCACGCTTGCCCACTTTCGACCTCTGCATTCAAATAAATACATTTTCATTAAAATACAACCTAAGATAATGTGATAAAATACTAAAAGGCCATTTGGAAGCTTGCTAGTGAGCAATAAGGAAGCTTTAGGAAGCTCCAAGTGCTCCTTCTCAACTATTGCAAAACCACTTTTTGGATCGCTAGTTTGCCTATGGCTGCCCCAAAACATAAACTATTCAAATGATTACTAACAATAATCAAACACAGAGAATGCTTTCAATAAAAGAACTCTTCCTTGAATAAGGAAGATGGAAAATTTACCTTGGCTTGATTTGACCACTAAGAACAATATAAAGAGTCTGCAACTTGGATTAGACATCATGCATTTTCTCCATGGAAATTAACGAATAACTTTCAATTCATACTCACAATCTTCAATGACATTCTAGAGGGATCTAGAGGACCATATGTCACCTTTTTCAGTGCACCGAATGGTGATAAAGGCCCAAATATAATGAGCCTTGTGGAAGGAAGCAAATTACTAGAATTTTCCCTCACTATGGCAGGAGTGGATGACCGAGGGCTTGAAGTTTTCACATTGTCGTTCGAAGCTGCAGATTTAGGGAATGAGAGATCCAACGACACCAGTTGTTATTGGAGGGCACCCCATCACAAAACCAATGCTTGTAGTCAATGAAGGGGTGGGCGACGATGCCTCAACCTCAACAACAAAATCCACATAGGCCATCATCTACAATAGAAACAAACTTATCTGCTCCTAGCATTTACAAAGCCCTACCCACTGATAGGCCAACATTGGGGTACAAAATAAGGATTTAATGCTTTATAATGAATTTTAGTTTGGCCTATACGTGTCAATCCGAGGGCATAGACTTGTGAGAGGTATCAAGACTATATGTAACAAAGGGGTGAAAGTCGTGAGATGAGTGGTTATGAATGCAACTATGGAAATAAACCTACAACAAATCAAAATGAAAATTGATTTCGGCGACAAGAATTGTCACTTCCTGGCGATAGGAATAACAACTTATAATGATTTTAGAATTTAAATGAATCACAAACTACACTTGCAAATAACATTAAAACAACATTTAATAAGGAACAAAAATAAACACACTTCAATCATGCTCAATCACTAGTTTAGAATAAAACACCATGCTATGAAAATCAAACATACATTAACATAACTATGAAAGCTGGAAAAAATAGCAGGCATCTCAAACAGTGGACCCCCTCCTTAGTCCACCAGGTGATGAAATGAAACGAATTTCTTACGTTGTTGCTTCAATCATGGAAATCACTATTTTATTTACCAGATATAATACAACGTTCTAATACACAAATCCGCTTACAATAATTTTTCTTACACACCCCCGTCTATCCTGTAGCTTATATTATGCTACATATATATATGTGCAGTCTATAACAACTTCGTATAGGAATAGAGTATCTATTTTGGCCTGTAGCCAACAAAATAATAGCTCACATGAAACTTTTATGGTTGTCCACAAATAAAGAAAAGATGTTTCTGTTACAACAACAATAAGAAATGATAGATTTTTAGTTTTCTCCATACTAATAATAAGCACGAAGTTATTGCAGGTTATCCTCCTCAATAGCTGGCAAGTAAATAATGGGTTCCTTGATTAAATTCAGAAACAAAAAGCATTTTTCTGATGTGGCAGTAATTATTTATAGAGGAGCATGAGACGTCTTCTAATAATGCCAACTATTAAGGTGAAAATCAATGTTTGAAATATCTAGACAAAAGCTGATGTGTGTGGCCATTTAAGACAGGTTTGATACCTCTTGAAAATGCCTTGGTAGATGTAATTGTGGCACTGAGTTGATGTGGCAAGAGTGCACGTGGCAGTGTTGAGTGATAGGATAGTTCTCCCTTAGAAGGTGACATGAAGTTCTTGTGAAACAGGTGACAGGAAATTTGCATGCTACAAAATATATTTACCAAGGCTTAAAATAATAATGCTAATTAGTAAAGACAACCAATAATAAATTTTCATATTTTATTCTTAAAACTATATTAAATATGACTTATATATATTAAATCATATGCAACATAAAATGGTTAAATGATATGAAAATAGAACAAAAATGGAATGTGAGAATGGTTATGAAGGTGCATGAAATAGGCTAGAATATGGCATAAAATGGGACATTAATAGCTCTCATCACCTACCACAATATAAAAAATTAAATAAGATGAATGAAAACCAATCTCCCTCCAACTGCTACTTCAATCTATTCATAGTAAATTAAAAGTAGATTTCACACATGCAACGAAGATTTGAAATATTGAATGCGAATCATTTTTTTTCAGATGTGAGGTTAGCAATGTTCAATTAGTCAAAAAAACTAACAATAAATTATTTAACGACTACCTGTATTTGATATGAGACAGGTTTCAGGCATAAACCTCACACTGTATATAGCCTATTGGCTAATTATTTGAATTTAAATGTTTAACATATTTTATTTTTTATAAAATTATTTTTTTAAAGGATTTCAAAAGGGTTCCATTTTTTAAGAAAGTCAATAAAAATATATTAAGGAAGTTCATTTAATGATGGGGGACATGGAACAAAAGCTGCAAGACTGTAAAAATATCCGTAAATCAAATTAAGGTAATAAAAGCAACCTAAAGACCCCATTGTTAACAATAGATCAAGCAATTCAAGGAAGCTAGATGATGTACTGTGTTAGGGAATTATGTAAGATACTATGAAATTATTTTTTTTTGAAAATTATTATGGATCATTTACAAAAGTATAGGGTAAGTATTTTTGATATTTTGGTAAAGTTTAATGGGTTTGAATGAGTCTATTGAAGATCAAGTTTTTGAGTGTGGGGCTCTTAACATCATAAAGTAACTTTGGGGGAATAGATATCCTTGAGTCCTTGACTCTCAATAAAAAATATATTAAATTATAAATATACACTTGATTGAATTTACAAAAATGATTTAACTTTGATATAAAATAATGGGTTATCATGTTTTACCATAATTATTTGATTATCCAGGCTAGGGTCTATGTAAAAATCCTTACTAACAGCCTCCTTGGTTCCACCTGGGATTGAAATTATTGGAGAAGCCTCCAAGAACACACTAGCACTTTGAGCTCTCAAATTTTTAATGACCAACTATTGGGCATTCCTTTTTATAATCTTTTCAAGAATTTTCAAGGGTAGGTAGACACCCTTCTCAACATTTTTTATAAGAATAATTTCATAGACATCTTCTCCCACAAGGGAAAAATTTTGATCACTATCATCTATCTTTTCCAAATTAATAGAATTGAAAGGGGCATGTAAACATCCATTCTAGAGCGGTTATTTGAAAAATCATTGCTAGAAACATTGATATTACCCATAACCTCATATCTAGAGATTTTTCCTTAATCTTCAAGAGATTTGATCACCTTTGGAGAAAAAATATCCCATAGTCTTGTACGTAACCTTGGGTAGTCTTTCCTTTGATGACCATTCTTTTTTACATAAGAGACAAGCATTTAAACCCCCTAAAGATTCAAGGTTGCAAGCAAGGACTTTATTGCCTATATTAGTTTTTGAGAGTTTCAAGTCTTTAAACATTGGGTTTGAGTGAAATAAGAACCCTAACATTAAGATGAGGAAGGGTAACCCTCGTCTCTTTAGTTTACAAGATCTCCTTAAATGGTTTCAACAATTGGTGGATGAAATTATACAGTTGATAAAGATTCTTTGCTTCAACCCACTTACGAGCTGAACAATTTGAGATTTCTTTTGGATTGGATTTCAAAGACTAGGGAATAGCCATAAAGACCAATCGATCAACATTCCAATATTCTTTTCTAAGAATCCTCTCTTGTATATTGTTATTTTTCAATAAAATTATGAATAAACCTTTTTTTAATCATTTAATTAAATTAACATATAAACCAAGTTTCTTACCCCACACCTTACCCAAGAAGTCATTAAAGAATTTCTTAGAAGGAAATTAGTGTCCAAATAAACCAAAATCACAACAATGTTGCTCAACCTATTCTCTTCTTCTTTCAAAGCTTGCAACATATCCAAATTAGGAGAGAGAACAAGATTACTCAGACTAGAGGGAATCTTACCATGGTATCCTTTGATAGGTTTCTCTCTTTCGATGTCACCAAACCTCCCAACCCTTGTTCTATGCCACTGACATTTTCAACTACTAAGAACTGAGCGGACATAGGAACTGAAACCACCTTACCATACAACACTTCCTTATAGGATAATTTACTGCTAGAATTCTATATAACAGGGTGCTTCTGACCCAAAGAAGTAATGGAAATATCTTCTCTAGGTAGGTAAGTCTCCAAAACCTTTTACGAATTATGACTCTCCATTGCCTTCAACAATAAATGAATCCATCACCTCCATCATACATACTTACTCAATGGACACATGGAGAAAGCTTACTCCTAGACAAAAAGAACCTATGTATGTAAAATGATATCATACCCCCCGTACTCCATGCTTGTTGGCAACACAAGGGTAGACAACTGAGAGGGGGGGTGAATCAGTTGTCACAAAAATTTAAAACTTATTCAACTTTATTCTCAAATCTAATTAATAACCATGAAAGCATAAATCATCAAAACATCAAAAACACACATAACACCAAGATTTTTTATGTGGAAACCCTGTTAGAGGGGTGGAGGTTAGTCCACAAGATTATACCCTATTCAAAGTATAAGAAATGAAAATATGGGGAATGCATTTGCATTCAGACACACTGCCTAGAGCTCACTATTCAATTACAATAGGGCTAATTGCCCAAAGGAAGACACACTATCTTATAGAGAGAATCGGATTACATCCGCAGGGATTTGAATTGATAGAATAACATCTACTAATGCCTGATCACAGTTCTGGTTAAGCGCATGAACACTTCTTTACTCTTCTTCACTCTTCTTCACACTCTGCTCTGCCTTCAAATGATTAGGAATTTATTCAAACATATGCACATAGAAGCACACTCTGGAATACACTTGCACACTTCAATTCGAATAAGTAATTGCTCTTATATATCTGAAATATGAAATTTCATCCCTTCAAGTCGACTTTAAAAAAATAATAAAATGAATATAAACTGTCGGCCCAAAACACTAAAGATAATTAATGTGAATCAACCAAGGTCGACCACAACTTAGTAAAGACCCAAATCAACATCTCCAACATGAAAATACTTCAATTAATTACTCCTCAAAGATCCACAACATGCTACAACCACCATGTCGGCCAAGAACAAGAAAAACATGAACACGCAAGAGAAAATTGCCAACCATGAGCACAACAATCAATGCAAACGTGCAATAAAGATAGAGTATGATCTAGAAGCATCCACAAACATCACGAATCACTAGAGAAGCATCCATAGTGACTGAACTAACTGAAATCGCATCATCTTCAATCAACAACACCAACTGAAGCAACAAAAAAACTGTCAGAATGTAAATATTCATAACTCGATCAAATCTTCACGATGATCTCTAAAACTTGATGTGGATAAACTAGATACACTCAGAAACAAACCCTTTAGTCCACAACCTCTGATCATCAACATACATAACTTACCGACATACTAAACTTCACTTCACCACTGACAACTTGTAACTCATTCCATTACAATTTTCTCAATATCCTCGACATATACAACTTCTAATGAATTAATCCTAATAGTGTTGACATCAATGAAAACCACATATCAAAAACACAACCAAAAATCTCCCCCTTTGGCATTGATGGCAACAGATGATGTGAAAAGCACCATCAACGCAACTAACTCTTGACACTTACTTCCCCTTAGGTTCTAACTCATTTTCTCCTTAATTTTTTCACACAACTCTTCTCCCCACACGACTTCTTTTCAGATAATTCACAGTTTTTCACACAAGTCTTCTCCCCCTTTGACATCAATGACAAATTTCTAAGCTCCACACAAACTCCGAACCACACCTATGAGCATCTGAACATATGATTACTCCCCCTGAGTAGCAGCCACCACAACATCAATCCAAAACAATATATGACTTTGAAATGTGCGGACTGATGTAATGCAATGCATCCTTAGTTCTGATTAGGAGGGGTAATCACCCCTAACTTCCCTCTGAGATATTCAAAAGTATCCTTAGGCAACGACTTGGTAAAGATGTCTGTAATTTGCTCCTTAGTAGGCACATACTCCAGTCTAACTTCCTTTTCACTCACCTTTTCTCTCAAAAATTGAAACTTAATAGATATATGCTTTGTCTTTGAATGCAACACCGACTTCTTAGAAATGTTAATATCACTTGAATTATCATAGAATATAGCAATAGGCTCATTATACACAACTCTAATATCCTTCAACATTTGTTTCATCCACAGGACTTGAGTATAATTGTTAGCAACAACAATGTATTCGGCCTCTGCAGTAGATAAAGAAATGGCATTCTGCTTCTTACTTAACCATGAAATCAACTTCTTACCCAAGAAAAATGCTCCACCACTATTACTTTTCCTGTCATTTAAATCTCCTACCCAATCAACATTAGTAAAGGCACTCAAAGTAAGATCATCATCTTTAGGATACCATAGGCCAAAGTCAGCTTCCCCCTTCAAGTATCTAAAAATTCTCTTCACAGCAGTCACATGAGATTCCTTCAGATCAACTTGAAATCTTGCAACAATACATACAACATTCATGATATCAGGCCTAGTTTGAGTTAAATACAACAATGCACCATTCATTGATCTGTATCTAGTTTGATTTTCCTTCAGAGAATCATCTTCTATTGTCAACTTGCATCCAGTCACCATGGGTGTACCAACTAGCTTTGAATCTTCCATACCGAACTTCTTCAACAATTCCTTCACATACTTGGACTGAGATATAAAAATCCCTTTATCTAACAGATTAATTTGCAATCCCAAAAAGAATTTCATCTCACCAATCATTGACATTTCAAATTCACTCTTCATCTCATTAGAAACCTTCATGCACAAACCATCATCTCCTCCAAAAATGATATCATCAACAAAGACTTCAACAATCAAATGTTTATTACCATTTTTGAAATACAAATTACTATCAACAATACCTTTTGTTAATCCAAGCTTCAGCAAATACTTGTCCAATCTGGCATACCATGCTCTAGGGGCTTTCTTGAGTCCATACAATGCTTTCTTCAACTGACATACCATATCTCCCTTATCAGTCAACTGAAATCCATCAGGTTGCTCAACATACACCTCTTTTTCCAATTCACCATTTAGAAAAGCTGACTTGACATCCATTTGATAAACCTTGTAGTTCTTGTAAGCAGCATAGGCAAGAAATAATCTTATAGCTTCAATTATAGCAACAGGGGCAAAAGTCTCTTCAAAATCAATTCCTTCCATTTGTGAATATCCTTTGCATACTAGTCTTGCTTTGTTTCTAACCACTTCTCCTTGCTCATTCAGTTTGTTTCTAAAGACCCATTTAGTTCCAATGACATTCTTATCCTTAGGTCTGGGAACAAGAATCCATGTATCATTCTTCTCAATCTATTTTAGTTCCTCTTTCATTGCTTCAACCCAATGCTCATTTTTACATGCTTCATTCACACTAGTAGGCTTAGTCTTTGAAATCAAGCAGTATTCTTCTGCAATCTTTCTCCTAGTCTGGACACCTTTGTTCTCATATCCTATAATCTAATCTTCTAAATGATTCAATGTTACATACCTCGAAGTCTTCTTAGTCTGTTCTTCAACTTCAGGCTCTTGTGTTCTCTCCTTTGCAACTTTACTAGTTTCTTCTTCCTCTTGATTTTGTTGATCCACAGGAATGATTTGTACTTGATTTGTAGTCTAAATTTTTTTTCCTTGTTTGTATTGACATTTTGTCATCAGAATCATATCCACAGGTTCTGGATGGTGTACCTAAGCCTTCATCAACCTTGAAATTTGCACTTTCAACCATTTTCCTCAATATTTTATTGTAACACCAGTAGGCCTTGCTATTAGTAGAATAACCTAGAAAGATACCTTCATCACTCCTAGCATCAAACTTTCCTACGTCTTCATCTCTCTTGATATAACATTTACTTTGAAATATCTTGAAATATTTAATAGTAGGCTTTTGAATAGTCCATAGCTCAAAAGGGGTCTTAACAGTATCACCTTTGATTTGTATTCAGTTGAGTGTGTACACAATAGTACTCACAACTTCTCTCCAGTAGATATGAGGTACATTTCCTTCCAAAATCATAGTTCTAGCATCATCTTCAATTGTTCTATTCTTCCTTTCCATAACTCCATTTTGCTAAGGGGTCCATGGTGCAGATAATTGTCTCTTTATCCCATGTTCTTCACAAAATAAATTAAATTCATCGAAAGTGAATTCACCACCCCTATCTGATCTCAAACATTTAATCTTCAGACCTGTCTCTGTCTCAACCATAGCCTTAAAGGTCTTGAACTTTTCTAGTGCTTCAAATTTCTCCCTTAAGAAAGTAACCCACACCATTCTAGAATAATCATCAATGAGTAACATGAAATACCTGAAACCTTGTAAACTTCTGACCTTAGAGGGACCACATAGATCAATATGCACAAGCTCCAACAATTCATTTGAACAATGTTGTTTGCTCTGAAATGAAATTCTAGTTTGCTTTCCTAACTGACATTCCTTGTATATGACATTAGTAGGTTTCACCAACTTAGGTAGATCTCTCACAACCTTAGTAGAACTTATCTTGACAATATTACCAAAGTTAACATGACAAATTGTCTTATGCCATAACCAACTTTCATCAACTTGAGCAATCAAACAACTTTTACTAGCAAGACTCAAGCGAAAGATATTACCTTTTGTTTATGTACCTGTTGCAATTACATTTCTGGAACTCAATATTCTACACTTTCCATCCTTGAACTAAAGGTTGTATCCCTTATCAACCATTTGACCAACACTTAAAAGATTATGCTTCAAGCCTTCCACATACAGGACATCATCAGTATTATTCTTACCATCAAGAGAAATGCATCCTCTTCCACGGATCACACCAACTGTATTATCCCCAAATCTCACAACACCACCATCATACTTTTCCAAGCTAACAAACTTACTTTTATCTCCTGTCATATGATGTGAACATCCACTGTCAATCACTCATTCATATTTCTCTTCAACTTGAGCAGCTAGGGCTTTCTCCACATTTGTACAACTAGCAGATTCAGTAGATATAGGATTGTTTTCCTTGATAGAAATAAATACCCATTCATCATCACTTCTATTTGCTTTATCAGATTCATCATCTTTCACACCTTCATCAGCAACATAGTAACATTTCTTTTGAAATCTAGGCTTGTTATGTCTTGGTTTATGAGTTCTTTTCAGACACCTTGATGCAAAATAACCTATCTTATTGCAAGAAAAACATTTAAGAGGAAATTTTCCTTCATACTTACCTTTTCCTCTTAGCACTCTTTTGACAATAAGCGCTTCCAACTCTTCCAACTCTCTTTCTTCTTCTTCAATATGTCTGATTTCATCCTCATACTCGAATGTCTTTCTAGATGAACTCTCACCTGAATCATATATGTGTCTCTCTTCCGGAAGTAGTAGCCTTTAATGCAGATTCAACCTTAGGAAGGGCATCACCAAATTCACTCAACTCAAAAGCAATAAGCTTACCAACCAACATGTCTCTGGTTACATTTGTTACAGTCTAGAGCTCTTCAATAGTTCTAGCTTTAACTTTGTAAGAAATAGGCAAGGATCTCAACACTTTAGCAACAATCTCTGATTTGTCTATCTATCCACCAACACATATGATACCACACACAAGTTCATTCACTCTTTGCATAAAAATAGTAATGTTCTCATCATCACCCATTCTCAACTTTTTATATTTTCCTTTCAGACTTTGCAACTTAGCAATCTTCACATTAGTATCACCTTCATACAAGGTTTCCAACTTTTTTTAGATCTCATAAGCAGTCTTCAGATCCATAACATTTGTCATCTCAGAATCAGTCAAGGCACTCAACAATGCTTCCTTAGCCCATATATTATACTCAACATCTCTAATCTCAGAAGTAGTAGTAGGACCATTTTGAGGAATAACATACCTATTACATGTAATGTTCCAGAAGGTTTCACCAATGCATCTCAAATGACACTCCATTCAATTCTTCCACAAAGAATAATTTGTTCCATCAAATCTCAGACTATCCTTCTTGTAAGTCACCATCCCAAATCACCTCAAGCTGTTAAACTTATTCCAAGGAACCTGCTCTAATACCAATTGTTGGCAACACAAGGGAATACAACTAAGAGGGGGGGGGTTAATCAGTTGTCACAAAAATTTAAAACTTATTCAACTTATTAACTTTATTCTCAGATCTGATTAATAACCATGAAAACATAAATCATCAACACATCAAAAATACACATAACACCAAGATTTTTTTATGTGGAAACCCTCTTAGGGGAAAAACCATGGTGGAGGTTAGTCCACAAGATTATACCCTCTTAAAAGTATAAGAAATGAAAATATGGGGAATGCAATTGCATTCAGGCACATTGTCTAGAGCTCACTGGTCAATTATAACAGGGCTAACTGCCCAAAGGAAGACACACTGTCTTACAAAGAGAATTGGATTACATCCACAAGGATTTGAACTAATATAATAACATCTACTAATGCCTTATCATAGTTCCAGTTAAGCGCATGAACACTTCTTTAATCTTCTTCACTCTTCTTCACACTCTACTCTACCTTTGAATGATTAGGACTTTATTCACACATTTACACACAGAAGCACACTCTAGCATACACTCACATGCTTCAATTTGAATAAGAAATCACTCTTATATATCCACAATAAGAAATTTCATCCCTTCAAGTTGGCTTCAACAAAATAACAAAATGAATATAAATTGTCAGCCCAAAACTCTAAAGATTATTAATGCGAATCAACCAAGGTCAGCCAAAACTTAGTGAAGACCCAAATCAACATCTCCAATGTGAAAATACTTCAATTAATTACTCCTCGAAGATCCACAACATGCTACAACCACCATGTCGGCCAAGAACAAGAAAAACATGGGCACACAAGAGAAAATCGCAAACCACGAGCACAACGATCAATGCAGATGTGCAATAAAGATAGAGTACGATCTAGAAGCATCCAAAAACATCATGAATCACCAGAGAAGCATCCACACCAACTGAACTAACTGAAATCACATCATCTTCTATCAACAACACCAACTGAAGCAACATAAAAGCTGTCAGAATGTAAATATTCATAACTCGATCAAATCTTCACGTAGATCTCTTAAACTTGATGTGGATAAACTAGATACACTCAACAAAAACCCTTTAGTCCACAACAAGTGATCATCAATGTAAAAAAATTACTGACATACTGAACTTCACTTCACCACTGACAACTTGTAACTCATTCCATTACAATTTTCTCAATATCCTTGACATATATAGCTTCTAATGAATTAATGCTAATAATGTTGACATCAATGAAAACCACATATCAACAACACAACCACAACATCCAACAATGGCATGTGGTGGACAAAAGGCATCGATAGAAAGAATTGACAGATGGTTAGCTGCATGTCGTCAAGTGTCCTTGCCGGAAAATGACATGCGACTGGGCGGGAAAGTCAAAAAGCTAGACAAAACACATCTAACATCACTATTTTCCACATTTTCATTTTGCAGTTTGGTGGGTGGGGAGGGATGTGCGGGTGAGGAAAATGGAGTTGTAGGATTCTGAACCACTAGAAACCCATCAAACACATTCGATAGGCACGCCACATCACCATTTTCCACGTTTTGATTTTGTAGTTTGTTGTCTGGGGAGGGACGTGTGGGTGAGGAAAATGGAGTTGCAGGCAACCGAACCAGCAAAAATCCATCAAACGCATTCCACAAGTGTGGCACCAATAGGTATGTATCCACCATTGTATATTACTGGCTCCTTCAATACTCAAGATTACTGAAAGTCATAGGCCCCAAGGCCTATCAAACTAACAAACCACATAAACTTGTCTATGCTCACTGGTTTTGTTAATGCATTTGCAACATTATCCAGAGTATCCACTTTTTCAAAATTGACTTTTCCATCCTCTACCATATCCATACAAAATGATATTGCACATCAATATGTTTTGTCCTAGCATGGAAAGTTGGATTTTTTGCCAAAAAAATAGCACTCCGGCTCTCACAACAAATGACAATTTTCCCTGCATTGAACCTAATATTAGAACACAAACGTTTAAGCCAAATGGCTTCTTTTTAGGCATGCGTTATTGCCATATATTCTACTTCTGTAGTAGATAAATTGACTACAACCTATCGCTTGCTCATCCAACTAATTGCACCACCATTTAACGTGAAGATGTATCCACTAGTGGAACTTCTACTGTCAATATCCCTTGCCCAATCAGAATCCACATAACCTTGAATGTTGATGGATCTTTTTGATTCAATCGAGTTATCATGATAGCACAAAGCATACTGATAGGTACCTTTTAAATATCTAAAAACTCTTTCCACAACATCCCAGTGTGGTCTACCTGGATTTTCCATATAACGGCTAAGAACTCCCACTACTTGGGCAATGTCTGGCCTTGTACAAACCATTGCATACATTAAACTGCCAACTACACTTGCATAAGGCACTCTAGTCATATCCTCCATCTAAGTAGGAGATTTTGGGACAATCTTCAAGAGATAGCTTTGTTCCCTGCAACATTGGAACAACTAGTTGTTTGCAATTAGTAATACCAAATCTCTCTAGGACAGTATTTATATACTTACTTTGGATGAGCAAGAGCTTTCTACTTCCTCTATCCCTTTTTATTTCCATCCCTAGAATACACCTTGCTGCACCAAGATCTTTCATTTCAAACTTTGCAGACAACCGAGATTTTAGATCAAAAATCACAGTCTTACTATTTCCTATGAACAACATTTCATCAACATATAGGGAAATAATAAGAATTTGATTATTTTTCAGTTTTGTAAATTACACAATGATTAGATTTTGATCTTACAAATCCCAATGACAACACAAATGTGTCAAACTTCTGGTACCACATTCTAAGCGATTGTTTTAAACTATACAAAGATTTCTTTAACATTCAAACTAAATTTTCTTTACCTTTTCTCCACAAATTGCTTAAGCTGGGACATATAAATTTCTTCTTCAAGATCTCCATGAAGAAACATTGTCTTCACATCCATCTGTTCAATCTCTAAGTCATACATTATTGCAAGTGACAAAAGAAATCTGATAGATGTTAGCTTAGCTACAAGAGAAAATGTTTCACCATAATAAATTCCCTCTACCTAGTAATAACCTTTTGCAACCAACCTAGCTTTATACTTGGGTGATCCCACAATAGTGGTTTACAATTTTTGGCCAAACTGACACTGAAATTATTTTTTTAACTAAATCTTCACATTCGGGCACCTATTGCGACTAAACCATGAGGAATTTGAAGATGATGCAAACTAGAGTCTCATCACATTTTGTCGATAGATTCTAAAAATATTTTTTTCAAAATTTTTGAAATTAGATTGCACTTTTTTCCCTTCTCCCACGAAAATTGGTTTTTTTCAGAAAACGACAATTTTAAAAAGTGACGCACACCGTATAATGTAAAACTTTTTTTCATGAAGGATAAAATTCTAATTCTTTCAAATTTAGATTTGTAACTTTGATATCTAGTGTTTCCACTTGTTTAGATAGTTTTTTATTGAATGTTTTTTCTTTAATCAAGTTTCAAAGTCAAACCAATTACAATTCATACATAATGTGGCCGTATAACATGTAACCTTTTTTGTATATATCGAAATTCATTTTTTTTTGTTGGAACAAGGACTTCAATATATGGTGCACTCATATTTTTCAATTTTTTTTATAATCTGCTATTTTTCCACGTGCATAACAATGACCTTCATTTTCGATAAAAAACCTATGTTTAATAAAACTAAAAAAACAAATACATAATAAAACTTTAAAAAACAAATACATAATAAAACCAAAACATATTAAAATTATATTCGTTGGATAGCACGTTCTGAGGAATACCTGATTCCAGTTGGGTTTGTGAATATTCCTCCATTTTCATCCTCAACTCGAGCTTTGAAGTGCCAAAATTTAGGTTTTTTTGTGTCTCAGGGGGGTTGAGGAATAAGGGGGGTTCGTACGGACCCCTAGGGGTTCGAGCGAGCCTCTAGTGGTTTAATTGAACTAAGGTTCACCGGAACCCTGGTTCGAGCGAACCACCCTTCCATAAGGGATTTTGTTGTTTTTTTGGATGGGAAAGAAATAAAAGGGTTTGCTCGAACCCTAGTTTGAGCGAACCTCTTATGTGTTCACTCGAATTAGTAGGTTCGTACGAACCCCTAAAATCAAGTTTCTTTGCCATGTATTCATTTTTTGTGACTTTTCCTTCCTCACTTGAATTGTAAACCACTATTGTGGCTTCACCCACTTTTCAACACTACCATCTAGACCGATTTTCTTCTTAAATACCCATTTATAGCCAGCAGGATTTCTACCTTCAGGCAAGGGCACCAAAGCCTAGGTTGCATTCTTTTTTAGTGACACCATTTCCTCATTCATGGCTTCAAACCAAGAATTTGAATCATACATTTCAATTGCCTCTTTCACAGTCCTAGGCTCATCAGTGCTTGTAATCAAAGCATAGGCACAATTTACATCCAACATGGAAAAAACATACCTTTTAGGTTGCCACCTTTCACGTGTAGACCTCCGCAAAGGCTAAGGCTGAGGTTGTGGTTCTTCTTCATCATAAATCTCAGAGCTGCTAGAACTCTCCTCAGTTTTAGGTACACTTTGTAGTTCCTCTTTATCTAGAGTTTGAGGAATTTCAACTACTTTTTCTCTCTTTTCTTCTTTCATCTCTGACTGTAGATCTACTGAAGAAGGTTTTAGCTCATGAAAATCTACACTTCTATTGTATACAATATTTTTTAGTCATAGGATTCCAAAGCTTGTATCCTTTCACACCAATGTCATAGCCAATGAAGATACATTTTACAACTTTATTTTCCAATTTAGATATTTTCTCATTTGGAACATAAACATATGCTTCACATCCAAAGACTCTTATATGTATTAAAGAGGGATTCTTACCAGACCAAGCTTCCATAGGCTTTTTCTCATCAAATGTTGAAGAGGGAGATCGATTTATGAAGTAACATGTTGTAGCCACAACCTCAACCCAAAACTTCTACTCTAGACCAACATTTCTCAACATACTTTTTTCCTTTTCCATCACCGTCCTATTTAAACTTTCAACAACTCCATTTTACCATGGAGTGTAGGGTGTTTTTCTATGCCTCTTTATTCCATACTAGTCTTTGCAATACCTTTCAAAATCTACAGAACAAAAATCACCGCCATTATCTGTCCTCAAGCATTTTATTTTTCTTCCATTCTGATTTTCAACCAAGTTTAAAAACTCTTTAAATAAACTAAACACTTCTAATTTACTTTTTAGAAAATACACAAATGCCCTTCTTGAATAATCATCAATAAAAGAAACATAATATCTTGATTTTGATAATGAAGGAACATTTACTGGACCATAAACATCAGAGTGAATATAATCCACAACACTAGAAGATTTATGAGGATCGAAATAAAACAAAACACAATTTTGTTTTCTATATATGCAAT
>VDFB02331056.1:0-15268 GCA_007258455.2 Sequoia sempervirens | reverse complement strand
CATCTCATTTTGATCTGAATCAATACATTGTGGTATACAATCCAAAATCGGCCAGTTTCCAATCCTCCCATTTAGGTCTTTTGCCACCAGAAGGGCCTTAAAATATCTAACCACTTCTACCTGAATGCTATCTTGGTCAATAACAATTGTATCATTTGGACAACGAATACGCTCAATCTTGTTGCACTCCTGCCTAGCCTTGGACGAATTGTGAAAAAAAATTGTGTTCAAATCAC
Organism: Sequoia sempervirens; assembly: GCA_007258455.2. Classification (NCBI taxonomy): domain Eukaryota; kingdom Viridiplantae; phylum Streptophyta; class Pinopsida; order Cupressales; family Cupressaceae; genus Sequoia; species Sequoia sempervirens. The sequence continues at coordinate 15,032 of VDFB02331056.1, read as the reverse complement.
CTTCCTTCAACCACACCTCCCACGCCTTATCTCTCCAATAACTTTCTTCCCTTTCCAATAATTTTGTATACCTGGCCAACAACTCTTTTTCTTTGTAGTGTTCTTCAGAAGTCATCCCCTTTCTTAATACATGCTCGTTTAACTCTTCTAGCTCACATTCCACCACCTCTTTCTCAACAAATATATTTTTATTTAATGAAGGCCATTCTGTGAACAAAGCAGAAGTTAACAGTTCCTTCATAAATCTCACTTTCCCTCCACCAACTTTCAAGATTTTCCACAAGCTTGGGGTCTCGCCACCAATTGACTCAAATTTGAAGTACCCCTTTGATAGTTTCAAGCTCGGGCCAAGTTCCAATTGCACTGGAAAATGATTTGAGACCAAGATGGGAAAAATACTGGAAGTACAGGAAACAAATTCATTCATCCATCCTTCCCCCACTAAAAAATAGTCAAGCCACTCAGAAATGTTAGTGAATCCCACACATCGATTTGTCTAGGTATACAATCCATTCCTGGGATGATAGTCTATCACTCCCAGTGCGGAGACAAAGTCCTGGAAGTCCACCATCAACTTGCACTCCTTTGATAGACCTCCACTCTTTTCTTTTAACTCAAGAATTGCGTTGAAATCACCTCCTAAAATTATCATATTGTTGTTTAGATTTGCAGCCTTAATTCGAATTTGATCCCAAACAATTGCCTTCTCTACAATTCTAATCGACCCATACACATTGAACAACGACATATCGAGCCTCAAAAGCTAAGAGTGGACACGACATTGCATCCAGTGTGTTGTTTTGGAAACCACACCAACCTCCAAGTGCCCCACCAACCAAAGAACACCCAACCCCCCAGCCAATCTGAGTGCGCCTGTAAAAGCACCTGACCACTTCTTGCAATATTTTAAAAACTTGAGACCTTCTTCCTCACTAATCTTTGTTTCTTGTAGCAATATTAAGTCTACATTTAACTTATCTAAATAACGCCTAACTAAGCGTCACTTGTCAGGGGCTGATAGACCCCTGACATTCCATGTGACGATCTTCATGGCTTCCCAAGGGAGGCCCTGGCTCCCTTGGTTTCGAAGAAGTTTTTAATACTTGGCAAACCCAAGTCCTTTGCCACCTTGGCCCACTTTTGTTTCAAATATTTCTCCCCCAAACCCACTTGAATCTTCCCAAGAAGCAAGCAACAGATTGGCTTATACACCTTTCATCAATTATATCCAAAGTGTCCTCGGAAGCTTCATCCTTAGAGAAAGGACCACCGATTGCATCTGAGTCCAAAGCAGGGTCTGCCTAAGTTGATGAATTCTCTCCTAGCACCGCTTCCACCCTTCGATCTTCCATCGGCAAGGCAGGGGGCAACACAGGTTTGAAGGTTGACGATGACATCTCTTGATAGGGCACCAATGCCCACCTCTTTGCATTCTGAGATGTCACCTTCTCTGCCTACTCCGGCCTCGCCACCTTTCGTTATGGGATCACTTTTGGAGGCTTAGGTCTCCACACATTTTTGAATTTTTTCTTTTGATTACAGGTCACTTCCAGATGTGATCTGCTACCACATCTAAGACAAAAACTTTTGAATTGCGCTTCTGAAACTGTGTACACTTTGCCAAAGTCGACCCAGCGACCAAAAATTCACAAACTTAGGCCACATAAAGTGGTCTTTATGTTTAATTTCAAAATGGGTGTAAACTAATGGAAATGTAGAAATTTTGGGTGTGAGGGTTTATTCACGTAATTTTAAAAATTTAAAAATTGTTTTTATTATGTTTTTAATATTTGGGAATAAATTTTGGAATGATAAAAATTTCATAAAAGAGTGACTTCACAGGCCGTCAAGAAAAAAATTGAAAAAAACTTCATTTCTCCCTTTTTCTTTTTTTTCCAAATAGGTAATTTCAATATCTTGTGCATGGAAAAAAAAAATCACATTTTGATGTATATTTTTCTCGTAATAACGTTTTAAAGTCAAACATGTCAGAATTTGACAGTTTTCACGGGCCGTCAACTAATTTCAATTTTTTCAATCATTTTCAAAAAACAAAATATACCCTTTTGAAGTAGACTCTCTCCTCTTATGCCTCATATAATATTTAAAACATTTTAATAAACTTTACTATCATTTTTTTAATATCAAATCAGCCTCTTTTTTATTTTTAAAACCTACTTGCATTATTTTAAAAATAAAAGATATCAAAACTAATCAAAATATTATAAAAATTCTATATTTGGATTCTACACTTCAAGCTCTACAAAAGGGTATTTTTATTTTTTGCAAAAAAATCAATCTGACTAGAGAAATACTCTGCCAAAAATGAATGTTTCAGAAAATTCTAAAAAATGATGAGTAAGCTGCCATGTAGGATGCCAACTAGATGTTTTCGGCCGACATGTTTTTGACTGATCAAGTTTCGGCCGAAACCCTATCGGTCGGTAATGAATCGGCCGAAAATTAATAGATCGGAACTTTATCGGCCGATAATTACTCGGCCGAAAACGAATGAAATAAAATAAAGTTATTTTCTTTCAACTTTATCAAATTAAAAAAATTTGAAAATAACAAATATTTCAAAATTTTCTCGACTATTTTCGATTAAAGAAGATTTATTTCAACATTTTGGAAGGTTTATCATTTCTAAAATTTACAAGACGTATTTCGACAAAAAAAAAGGCATTTGGAGAAGAGGAGAGATATTTTTAAGGTGTATTGATCTTTAATTTATTTAATTGATTATGTTTTTTATTGAAAATGCATTTGAAGTTTGTTTTCACTTTTTTTTTTATTAAAATATTAACATCAAAGAAATATGTGTAGAAATATATTCATTATTCAATTAAAAATATTTTATGTTTTGCATGTTTATGTTTATTAAAAACTTTTGTTTAAATATTTTATGTTTATGTTTTGCATCTAGTTACAAGTTTTTTAAAATATTTATGCTATATTACATGTACATGTTTCATGGAAAGCTTATGTGTGTACAAATTTCTATGTAGGCAATCATTCAAATTTGAGTGTAATTTGTGATGGCAAATCAAAGGACTAGATCGAGGAAGTATGAACGAACACGAGTAAGACAAAGAAAGAGAAAAGCGGATGAAGGAACATCTACTGAACAACAACCCATGGAAAATATTGATGATCAAGGTGACGTACAGGTACAAGAACAAACTGAACCTAGTACTAATATAAATGTTTTGGACTATGGTATGGAAAATTTGATGGAGATGGATGAAGATTTTCTTTTCAATAATATTTCATCTGAAGATATGTTATCTGAAAGCACATTAAAATTACACTCTAAAAAAATATGGGATGAATTTTTTGAAGAGAAATCTCTAATTGGAAGAGCATAGTTAATTGCAAAGTTATTTAGACGAAAATAAATGACCCCTGTTTTGGAGTTGTTAGGGGTTGATAATAGGAAAAAGTCATCAGATTTAAAACAAACAATTGTTGAAAACCTGCAAGAAGCATTAGAATGTATTGAAAAGAAGAGTCGGTCTAGTGATTTAAGTGCTGCACGTAGAGCGTTGATGACTGTAATTTCTAGTAAGAAATTATCATATAGAAGACAAGTTCAAGCAATTTTTGAATTACTAAATGTTTCTAGGAGAACTGTTCAAAGATATATTGAAAAGAGAGATGAAATAGATGGAAAAATTGAGAAAAATTGGGTAAATATTTGTAGGGTTCCTCAAAAAGATAGAATTTCAGAAGATGTAAAGAAACAAGTTGTTGAATATTGGACCACCCACTCTCGTGTTTCTTCCAATAGAAGGGATACTATACAAATAATAGGTGATGATGGTACAAAAATTTCTCATCCAAAACATTTTATAGATACAACACAAAGTGAACTTTTTGAAGCATTTAAACAAGAATTTTTAAATGTGAAGATTTGTCAAAGGATGTTTGAAACACTACAACCATCATTTGTATGTATAAATAAAGTACGTGAAACTTGTTGTCGAAATCATGTTGAATTTGATCTACACCTACAATCATATAGAAAAGTTATGGCAACAATTGATCAAAATTTAGCCATCCCTGGAAGCACAACACAATTTGTGAAGTCTCTTCTATGTGAAAAATCAGAAAATTCGGATGAATTCAACGTTCAGTGTATAAAAAATGTATGTAATGATTGTGGAGATTTGAAGAATCTTTTACATGTTGACAATAATGAAATGCAAGTTACTTGGAAGAGATTTGAATATAAGACATACTTAACTAAGTTAGGAGTTGAGGCCAAAAAAATTGTTCTCAAAGAGAGTGGATTTCCTTACAATGAATTCATGAGTAAATTTTGCAATATCATATATCCACATATCCAACATTGTCATGGTGCAAGATGGCAATCTAAGCAATTTCGTTATTCAAAGAATTGTTTTCCACCAGGTTGTATTCTCTCTATTGTAGATTTCTTTGAGAACTATACATTTAGTCCTCAAACTGAGATTCAAAGTCAATATTATCATTCAGAGCAAGTTGCAATCTTCGTGCAAGTTTGCTACAGGCATGCAGAGTTAGCGGTCGATGGAATACAAAGTAGCAAAGATGATAGAATTATCATCAAAGAGGTTCACTTTTATATCAGTGATGATACGAATCATGATAGAAGCTATGTAGCTCATTGTTTCAAAATGTTTTTTGAAGACCTCAGACGACGTGGCATAAATCAAGAACAACATTGGATATGGTCTGATGGATGTGCTGGTAAGTACATTGGTTTTTAAATTATTTTTAATTAATTTATATTTACTTTTAAAACTTTGAGACTTAAATTGTTTTTTGAAGATAATTCAAGGTTTTCAAGTGTTTAATTATTTGTAACTTCACAGGACAATTTAAGTCTGCAAAAGCCTTTGTTTGGTTATGTAGTCAACATGCTAGACGCAACACCAAATTTTTGTGGAATTTTTATGAGAGTGGACATAGAAAAGGAGAGCACGATGGAGCAGGAGCATGTGTGAAGCGTGCACTTTGTCAACATGAACTTGTTGGTATGTCCAATTTAGCTTCATACTTTTTAAAAGATTAGATATGTATATATATATTTAATTTAACTAAATTAAATTTTCTTTTAAGTTCTTTGAAAGTAATAGGTGACAAATTGTGCCAACTTGTGTGTAACTTGTAGGTAATGCCATACGGAATGCAAACAAAATTGTTGAATGATGCAAAAGTCATTTTTCTGCTTGCAACTCAACATACAACACACGGTATTTTTGGGAAGTTACAGGTATGTATGTCTAGTCAAAATTTGTTTTAAAAATTTGAATTTCAAAGTTCAAGTACATACATGATTTCAAATTGAATTTTCAAGTTTGAATTTAAACAGATATTGATCGATCAAATCCTTATAATTGTCAAGCAATTCATGGTATTAGAAATCTACATCAAATCATGACAATGGGGAGTAGTAGGCCTTATGCAATGAATGTGAGAGAAAAATCATGTTTTTGTATTGATTGCATTGAGGACAATGAAAATATTGTTCAATGTGAGAATATTAGAGATGAGTATGTTTCACAATGGGAAATGAAACAATTAATATCAATGCCTCCTTTTGTTGAAGATGACAATGTTGATGTCTATGATCCACTATATTCAGCTGATTACGAACGTGTATCTGATTTAGTTGTTATAGGTATGTCCAAATTGATTAATTTAGTTAAAATAAAGATTTAAATTTATATATATATATATTCTATGTTTAATTAAGTTTCAAATATAAAATATAAATTTTTACAACTTTTAAATGTATAATTTACTTAAATATGTAAATATGTGGTGTGTGTACAGGAGATATTTTCGTTGTAGTTGCAGATCCTGAAAATGCGGAAGGTGTAGATTACTATCTACTAAGATGTACACAACCAAAAAGCAAATTGTTCGAATCGATGACAGATGGTGATGGACAAGAGTATCCCATTGGATCAGTCGTTATTGAAGGCACATATTATCAACAAATAAAGATAGATAAAAATGGTATTATATTTGTTGATTATAGGCCAGGACAAAAGGTTCTACATTACAGTCACTTAGTTTTGGCAACAAAAATAAATTTAGAAACTTTACCTAAAAGAGGACGTGCCAAACAAAAGTGGAGGTTGCCTATTGAAGATCATGAGAAGATTTTAGAGATAATTAAAGATAGAGAGGATCCAGATTTTATGTACCAGGAGCTTTAAGTTGTTTTTTGGATACATGTGTACACATTTATGACTCCAAATCTAGATAATTTATATATTTGTATTGATTGGACATGTGACATGATTTAGAATGGTTTTTTTTTTAGAATGTGACATGTATGTTAGATCATATATATGCTTGATCTACAAAACCAAGTGACTTTAAAAAATTTTTAATTTACATTTTGCCTAAATTCCTTTAAATCATCTAAATTTCCAATTGCATTTTTACATGTTGGACATGGTTCATTCTTTTAAACCTTCACTCTTGAGAATCTCTCTAGAAATTCCTTTATATCATCTCTCTAGATTCCTTGATTGTAAATTTTTATGTTTGACATATGGAATTGTTAAACTTTCACTTTCAAATCTTTGAATTTAAATATTTGTTCAACTCCACCTATATACATGAGCTAGATTGAATATATATACGTGCAACAATATGTACAAAACCTAGTATATGTTCCAATTTTGCATTTAAATTTATTTATGTTCCATGGAATTCTTAAGTTCACATTCAAATCTTTCATTTCATTTGAACATTCAACTCCACAAACTTGTATAAAATTATCTAGTTGATTTGGTGTTTTCAAGGGGTGAAGAATCTAGACATAAATGTTGTCTCTAGTTTTCTTTATTTTTTATACATTACTAATGCACGACATTCAATAATTTTAAATGATCATTTGGATTTTCATGTATCCTAATCATCACATCCTAATTTTATTATTTTCATCAAGTAAGCATCCCTCATCCTAGAATCATTTAAAAATTATCCATCTAGATCCATCTCAACCATACATCCATTCTCCATCCTTAATAATAAAAAAGCATCACTTGAACATCAAAATTTGGTTACTTGGTCTCAATCTAGTCCATACATCATATTGTCCTTTCGTCATCACCCAAAGTTTTCAACATCTAGGGACCTTATCCTTAATCTAGACTATCATCCATTTCAAATCCAATCTCCTAATAAAAAATCACTTGACCTTATAATTTGATTTCATCTTTAAAATCCAAATTTGCTTAAGAATATTAGCTCCTATCTTTTAAGTATAGAACTAAATTATTTATCCATTTTGTTAATGTTAGATTGTATCCAGGTTCTCTTGGTTTGGCCTTTCTTGTTCACCTTAAGGTGCATTGGAATATATGAACATTGTAGTGAATCATAGTGATGGTGTTTTGGGTGCTTGAGATAGCTACATTTTGGCATCAATTTAGCTTTGTTTACCATGTATAGCTTGAGACCATGTATGTAATTTGGTCCATCTTTCCAGTACAATTAAATATGGATTGATCAATTTTTAATTTATATATAGAATTGTCATCCAGGAAGATCTAGATCTACTTGATCAATTTTTAATTTATATAGAATTGTCATCAATTTTTAATTTAATATTAAATGTGCATGTCTTTCAAGATTTAAATATATATATATATCAATTTATAATTACATATATATAAATGTTCCACATGGAATTCTTAAACTTTCAAGACTAGAAACTTGATTTCATTTACATTCAACTCCACTTATAGCTTGCATGCTTTATTTGAATTATATGGTTCATTCTTAAGTGAACACTTTCAAATATATATATATGATTTCATTTACATTCAACTTGACACAAGTATAGCTCATCATCTAGTTCAAGAATTCTTTGCATGCACATTCAAATGAACATGTGTATTAGATTATATGGAATTAGAAATTAGGTTAATGTAGAGCGTGATATATGCACAATTTAAATGTATAAATAACTTTTATTGACTTTAAAAATGAACATTTAGAGCTTTAAAGAATTCAATCTAACTATCATCTATTTCCGATTGCATTTTTATGTTCTACTTTAAAACATGTATAGCATTAATCTCAAGCATATATGCATTCAATTTTTTCTATTTCTTGACCTATTTATTAAAGAAAAATTCATTTGAACTATTTATTTAAATTAATTACATGTACATGTCCATCTTTTTAAATTTACAAATAGCAACCATTAGATAGTGGAGTCCAACATTTTGATTTCACAATGTAAAGTTATCTATATGTACAACAAGTGCAATTGAACAAGTTACCATAATTTAAATTTAAATAAAGGTACTTGTTCCTTGCTAAATAAATAAAACCATAAACTAATTTAATGCACGATGTATTTATAGATGTAATGTAAGTGAGTTCATCAAACCATAATAATGCACGTATATAACAAACCTAGATTCAAACCATAAAACATAACCGTATGAATGTGACATGTAAATTATAACAAGTATATATATGTGTACCATAAAACATAAGTATGTAACACGTCCAAATGTTCAATACATAAATCATAAAAAGTGTCTCCAACATGTAATAAAATGATCTCAAACATGTAATACTATAAAAAAAATCTCAAAGAGAGGGATGTTTGGTATGAATAGAATCATCAGATCTATGGCTCAATCTCTCCCTCAACCTCTCCCTCGATCCATGGCTCGATCTCTCCCTCGATCCATGGACTGATCGCTCTGTTGATCCAAGATGTGTGGATCCATGTCCTGATCCAATATCTCCCAATCTGTGTCCTGAGCCTCGTCCCAACCCCTGCATGTGTTCAAGTACACATATATATGTAAAATTATCTAAAATTTTTACAATGTACTTGAGTTCAATGTGTTCAAACTTAAACATCAAGTAATTAGTTTTTTAAAATTAAATTTAAATGTACCTCATCTGCATACTGCATGGGATCGCCATCATGCTCCAAATTTCCAAAGTCCGGGAAATCACCACATCGCTACACCACCTTTGGCACACAATTTCATAATTCCCAGATAAACCCCTGAAAGTTTTAAATGTGACGCCAATTTTTACAACACGCCATGAAAATGCTATACACGTATTTAAATTATAAATTGAAAGTAAATCATGAAGCCGTTTGATTGGGCTCCTACCCAACGTCACCGTAAGATCAGAGAGAATGTAAAGACATCAGAGGGGGCCTTCCTATAGGTAACGTACAGATCGTAGCAAAAGAAGTCGAATTATATGTCCCATGGACAGATCAGTAGTCGCACAGCCTCACAACGTGACGTATAACATCTCGACGCACCTGACAAGTTAAAGGATCAACCACAAAACATGACGGCATTCCTTCAGGAGGTCGATGTGGAATATCCTGAGCTTCATTTTCCACCCTATGGATTGTATGTGTATGAGGATATCATTGTCTAATAAAGTCTAGTACCCTGTCAAGAGCAATCCCATGGTCCTAACTGATAACCTGATATGCTGCTAGTAAATCCAAAATTGAGATTCTACACGTATTACGCAGAGTCGTGTGGGTCATATACCGGCTACATCCTAAGCAAGAGTAGGTAGATCGGCTGACTCAATAAAATGTGGACTACAAATGCGTATGTAGCCTCAGTGGAAGGTTGATCCGGGGTGTAATAAATATTCACTAACCTCGACATGAAATCATCAATTTGCACCATAATAGAGGCAAGGCAAATACCGTTTTCAAAAATCGACTGGTGGACCCTATTGTCGCCTCCCTTGCCGCCAATTCCAAATGTTTTGGTAAAACCAAAAGGTTTAGCCAACTAATGCCCTCTTGTCCACAAGCGGTGGCAAATTTGAAGGTCTAAACTATGGTTTGTCAGAAAAATGGCCTTTACCTTGGCCAACATGCTTAGGATAAGATGTGTAGTCCACCTCTATATGTAAATGAAATTCTGCATATAACTATTTGACAAAATACAATGGCAACTTGTCATTGTGAGGCCATCTATGATGTGCTGCCAACCATCTAGGGTATATGAATGGTGCAACAAGAGGATCTTCACACCTCGTAACCACATATCCTCTAATTTTATTTTTTCCTCTATAAAATGGGAACATGGATAACACATTTTCACCTGAAACTAGTTTGGAAATTTCTCTATGTTTCACTGTGCCAGTAACACTCCTAGCAAGAGAAAAATAAAACTGTTCAATGCTGATTTCATCATAAGGATTGTATGATCGAATTGTCTCAATCATCTTAATAATCTCTTGTCTAATAGTGACTAATCTATCTCGATTAGTCAAATTGGGGGAGTTGTGAATTGTTTGCTCTAAACATTTTAGAGCATTGTCCAATCTAACAATACTATCCTGAAATATATTTGATCTAGTTTGAGCTTCTCGCTCAGAACGAGGGGAATGATGAGATCCCTCATCGGCCATGATATATATATAAATAGATAGAGATCTGCATATCATTAAAACAAAATTACATAATGAACTACACAAATTTAAATTGAATTTTTTTCAAAACTAAAAAAATATATATATTTAAATTAAAGGTAAAATTTTCAAGTTTCAAAACTAGAAAACAATTTTGAATTTAAATGTATCTAATGAGATCTAGTTCAAACTTTATATCTATCGAGCTATGTGAACCTATTAAATCATAGGCATGCATGTAATATTCAACCAAGAGTAAAAATGTAAAAAAAATATTTATCCTTTCAACCACTCTATACTAAAATTTTGATCAAAATAAAAAAATACTCTTCATTACAATTGGTCACATATGATCTAGCCTTTCTTTGTAATCAATTATTTTTTAAATCAAACACTAAATTATAAAAAGGTTAACATTTCCTTAATTTTTCAATCTAACTTAAAACATATTAAAGTAATAAAGTTAAAATTCTTTGAAATAAATTCCTTAGGAATAAAATATAAACATATCTACATGTTCATATATTTGTATGTACACATGTATGTATGTGTATGTAATGCATGTATATATGCCAGTATATATCTGTAGGTATGTACATGTATATATATGTGTAGAAGGTATGTATATACATATATATATATATATATATATATATATATATATATATATATATATATATATATATATATATATATATATATATATATATATATATATATATTGTATGTATTGAGAAGGTGGTGTATATGTGTGTATGTGTGTATGTATGTATGTATGTACATGCACATGATATATGTGTATGTGTGTATGTACACATGTATATACTCAAGTACATACATACATACACACATACACATATATATACATGCATGCACATACATACATGTACATACACATATATATGCATATACATACATACATACATACATACATACATACACATATGTATATATAATACATGTACATGCATACACACATACACATACACATATATATAATACATACATACACACATACACATATATGTGCATGTACATATGTATATGCATATACATACATATATATGTATATATACATGCATATATACACACAAAAGGCCACATACATGTACATATAATACATACATGTATGCATACATACATATATATATATATCTATAGACATACATACATGTACATATATATATATGCATACATACACCCATGCACATGCATACATACATACACACATACACACATATATATGTGCATACATACATATGTAGGCCACAATATGCAAAATATATGTATATATATAATAATACATGTACATGCATACACATTACACATATATGTGCATGTGTACATATACATACATACATACATGACATACACACATGTACATATATGTATATATACATACATACATACACATATACATACATACACACATACACACACATGTACATATGTATATATAATACATGTACATGCATAATGTGACATACATATATGTATGTACATATATACATACATGTACATATATATATATGTATATACATAAGTACATATACATACACATATGTACATATGTATATATATATACATACAAACATACATACACACATGTACACATATGTATATATAATACATACATACATACATACATACACACATACATACATACACACAAGAATATAAATCATTCTCATTGGTCTGGGTCATGCTAAGGTTTAGAAAACCACTCCTGGGTGGAAGATTAGGATCCTAATTGACTTGTGGTACAACCAAAATACATCAAAATAAAGATTAAAAATATACTTTCAAATAAGAAAAATTAGAAATACTAGTGACATGAGATTTGAAAATGAAACACTAGTGGACTGGCTAAGGTTAGTTAAGGTGTATAAAGAGATTTCACAAAAAATCTCAAAAACCCCAATATAAAAGGACAAAGTAACACCTAAAAAATAGGAGCTACAGTATTCTATGAAGTTGACACATTTTATATGATTGAAATTAAACTGTTAAAATACCCTTAAATCTCATACCTAAAAAATGGGAGCTCATATTTTCTTATACAATAACTATGAAGTTGATGTCTATTATATGATTGAAATTAAAGTGGTGAAATAGTAAAAGCTATCATTTCATATTGATAAGCTTATATATGAATGATATGTGATAGCAAAATTTTAAGAAATATGTGAATGAAACTTTTAACCCCATCTCAAATACATCCTCTTAAATCTAATACCTAGGAAATCATAACTCCTATTTTATGAAGTTGACACCTTTTATATCATTGAAATTAAATTGTTGGAATACCTAAAAAAAATTGGAGAACCTATGAGGCTGAAGCAACGTGCAATCAACCATTTTATTTTTAACTTTGAGAGAGAAAAGTCATCTATTTGTAAACGAACATAACGTAGTTGCTATTTTTCCATGGCAGATACTCCAAAAGTCCAAAATCTATAATAGCCAAGGGATCATATCAGCCATTCAAAATTGGAAGATAAGTTCACCATAATGAAGAAAAGGATTCTTATAAACATGCTATTTTCCATTCATAGAAAAAAGTGTTTTTCAATTGAAAAGATGTTTTGATTCTTTCTTTCTCTTGATTGCTTGCTTTTTTGTCATTTTGATGATGGATCATGAAATATGAACTTGACACTTGATTATTATAGATTTTGGAAACTTGATGCTTTTAAGACGTTTTGATTTTTAATTTTCCCAACTTTCCCACCTGAAAGAACCCACCATTGAAGTTACATTTGATGGAAGTTCTATACATTGGATTGCATGACATGCTTCACCATAACCCCACAAGAATATTATTAATATTAGATAAAAATTTATGTGGGTTGTATTATGCCTTTGGCTTCCACTATGCTTGGATAGAAGTCTTCTATTCACCATCATAAGCTTCTCAGCAAAGCATACCCACCATGAATTAGTTGTGATGATACTATAGAAAGGTATCATCATTTTTACATAAATATCTCACAGTTAACCTATGCTTTTATTCTAGGTGGTGTAAAAACACAGAGATACACACTATGCTTAGAAAAATTTGTCCTTTCCATTGAGAGCTTTAAAGTACAGATGCACATGGAATAGCAGATTTCACTTTGGAGATAAAAAATGAAAATACAGATCAAGAACTAAGCATATACAGATTATGATAAAAAATGCAAAGCTTTATCTGATTTCTAAAAGAATGTTTTATCTAGTGATTGGGTAAACCAATGTATAGAGAGGAATGAGAAAACATGTGAGATAGTGGTTGGAAGAAAAAATTCTAGCCAAGAAGCCATGGATTTAGAAAAAACATCACAAGGGATGAAGTAAGAATGGCTATCAGGACAATGAAGGATGATAACTGCTCCAAAGGTTCTGTAAAATTCCACAAAGGGAGAAGAACTGTGCATAGCTTTTTCTTCTAGAGGACCTATTTGAACCTCATAAACAATATATGGAAGGGCATTGCAACAACAATTGCTGATCTTGAATACATATATTTTATGAATCTGTATGCCTATGGATGCTGGCAACTAAATTTGACTTATAATGAGTTAAATATCACAGCTTTTCTATTCTTCTATAAAAGCATATTAGACTAACTTCTATACAACATTACTTTTTGCAGGTAGGGCAGATGATTCAAGTTGAATCAGATCCACAAAAATGAGATGAGTATCTTCAGAGGTTAATGGAACTTCCAAATCAGGTTCTTTCATTATCAGTGGTCTACTTATTGTTCAACAATCACTCTGGCAGACAGGGCTTAAATTTGATGGTCGACCTTTCCTTTCAACAAATTTTTTAATGACGGTTATCTATTCAAAGGTGCCCTTAAAACATTATGATATACCTTAGTGTAAGTAAAATTATATATAAATCAAATATATATATCATTATAATTCTATATAAATTTTGACAGTCAATCCAAAATCTCTCCTTTCATCTGATACAATCTTCTTAAAATTTTGATTGTTTTTTATGGCAAAAATATCTAAATATGGTCATATGGTCATCAAATTTAAGCCCTGTTGGCAGAAGTGTTCAGTGGTCTACTTATTGTTTAACAATCACTCTGGTAGAAATGTTCTCTATTTTTAGAAATACAAATTTTTATTTTCTCTCTGCGAATAAGCTTTTTTCTCTATTCTTATCTGTTTCTCTTGTTTTACAGGCAAGAGAGCCTAAAAGTTTGAACTCTTCAAATTTGGAGTAAACACACATTTTGAACCGATCTTCGGGGAAAATTTAACACAAAATGACTCAGAATTTGAAAAGGTAACGAGTCCTCACAGCCAAGCCATTACAAGGATTACAAGTTTGCCAATGCCCAATTTTATATATTTCCTTCAACTTTATCACAAACATCACAATATTCAATACCTTTTGGCCAATATCCATCAAAAAATTTCATTTTTGCATTTCAATCAAACCCTAACCAAAAATGCAGCAAACAAGTTTCTCAAACTAGACACAAACGAGAGACAAGGTGAATCAAACAATCCAGTGAATGGCCTTGGATGGAACCTGGAAAAATATAGTCGTTGTTGCTGATGACCTCAGCCAACGAGCTCTCACCCTCAATCCTTTCACCCAAGTGT
>VDFB02331055.1:0-107690 GCA_007258455.2 Sequoia sempervirens | reverse complement strand
TGCTCTCTCATAAGCATTCTTTCAATTTAAGAATCTTTAAATAGAGGCTTCATCCTTCAACAAAATCATCCACAAAGCTCATGTAAAGTCACTCTCTTCATTTGAGAACTGATTTTGTCCATTGCTTCATCATCATTGGCATTATCAAGGGTTGGGAAAAGGCTATTTTCCACAATAGCACCAATCCAATATGGGATAGATATGCTTCATTTTTTTCTATAGATGTTTTAGTTATCTTGTTATTTATGGCATTTTTAAAAAAATCATGTTATATTATCTCATATGGATGTTGAAGGTTTGTTTTGCTTAAATATGCTAACCATGCTTGTGTATGTTAGTTTTTTAACCATTTGCATATTTTGGCATCCACAAGATTTAATTAAATAAAGATTTGATTTATTTAATCAAAGAGGGTGATGTTAGGATTAAATTAAATAAAGTTGATTTATTTAATTTAAATGGATGACTTTAGAGATTGAATTTAATGAATTTGATTTATTTGATGAGTGGACTTGATTAAATGCAATATGCTAATTTTGCATGTCTACATTTTGTCCCTCTTTGAAGCAATGCACTTGTTGTGTTGGTTCAAAGAATAAACTTACCACGATCAAAATTCAAAAAAATTCTAATTTTTTCAAATGCCCCAACGGAAAGAAGTACACTGGTACATTGCCCCCTCAAGAGATCGAGTGAAAAGATTCGATTTGAGGGTCGATCTCACAATAAAGAGGTTCAAAATGGATGATTCTGATGATGATGCAAATGAGATAGTTTTAAGATGCTTAGAATAACCAATCTATATTATTCTAAACAGCTTAAATGATAATGCAATGCATGTGAGATGGATGATGCGATAATGCCTATATGATTATGCATTGGATGTTTTATATAAATGTATGGTTTTATGAGATGCTTACACTAATAGGTCTATATTATGATGATGAACCATGCATGTGAGATAATGTGCAGAATGTTGATGGTTTGTGGATGCAGGTTGGATGCACTGGCGATGATGAATAACTATTCTGGTATGATGTTAGTGCGGAAAAGAAGAAATGAGAAATGAGATGATGACAAGAGGATCCAACAAGCCAACTTTATGAGAGATGATGATGAGAAATGGATGATCGCCTATCAAGAATTGGATCTTAAAAGGGCTACTTACCTTATGTTTGATAATAAACATAGATACGATGCATCAATGTATAAAGAACCAGGATGGCATTGCACTTAGTGTTATGGACTTTGACTCAAAAAATAGATAGGAGTATTCTTGTTCGTGCATCTTGACATACAAAAACCTTGATAGAATGCACTTTAGAAGTTTCAAACATCTCAGACCAAAACATGGAAAGGCATAACCTATCAATGTAATAGTCAACAAGCTGCCCAAAAAATCCTCCATATATATCTAACAAAGCAAGTATTCGACAACTTATATTACAAGAACATCCAACAAGCATATAAAGGTATACAAAAGATACGCCCATTGCCCCATTCCGGCCCTCTAAAATACATCTTCGTTTGGGTACCATCGAGAGGTTATTGAATTGTTTAAAGAGATAAGTCAAAGGCAAAGATAAATTAATAAATGTTGATGTCTCAATACCCCTAACCAAAAAGGGAATGTGTTTTAAGGAGAAACCAAAATCCATTGCCAAAAAGATAATGCCCATTGTAGCGATACATCCTAGGATACGTTAGTGGATGGCTGCACGCTTACTCTCATTTATCCAGTAGTTCTTCATAAATAATGCCCATCGTAGGAAGGATACATACTAGGACATGATGTTATTAGATATCAATTGAAATGTGATTGATTGGATGATAGGCTATTGACACAAAGAGTTGACCAACTTATTTATGTACTAACTTAAACCTGAGATTTGACATTTTTGAGTTTTCACTTTTTCACCTACTAGACTTGTTTCCAATTGTTTTACCAAAGGTTGAGGGATGATGATCGCTTATTATGAGTGATGTTACTGCAGGAAAGCGTAGATGAGATTGAATGAATTTTTTAAATATTTGGATGTTTTGGTGTTTTGAAATGTTTTGAGGTTGTTTTGCCATTTTGAGATTTTTCAAATGTTTTGATTTATTTATTTTCAAATGTTTTGGGGGTTTTCCTCAGATTTTGCAAATGCTTTTGGATTTGGTGTCTCGGGGGCTGATCAAATATTAGTCTTGCCTATGTTTAAGCTCAGAGACAACATAGTTCGTATAACCATGTTTTTGACATTTTCCTGACTTTTTAACCTATTTTTGGATTTTGATATGTGTGATGATATCAGTGCTCTATTTTGGGATTTTGTTGAAAACCAAGCTAGGGTTGATTGATTAGATTGATGGATTGATGATGATAACATTGTTGAGGATACACAACAATGCAAGGATAGTGTTTAGCAACACAAGGATTAGGATGGTATCCCAAGTAATGATGGATTGATTGATCAAGATTTTGAAGCTTGATTTGGAACAAAATCTATTTGAATGATTTGATGTGACATTGGAGTGCAAATTAGATGTGACTGATATTGATTGTTTGGGTTGATGTTCAATGAAAGATGAAGCTTGATAAAGAACATTTTCTTGTCAAAATATGCCATGGGCTAGTGATTTGGACTTTGGATCACAAATGATTTGACCAATTTTATTGTACATTTTCCAATTTTCAAATCACCACATAAGTTGGAAGATATAGATCAAGATTTATTCCTAAAGCGAGATCTAAATATCTGCCCCCAGTGTCTAGCAATGTATAGAATGTTATGGATAGATGCATGGATGTATGGATGGATGGATATGGTAAGCACGCAAAGGATGCCAAGGATTATCTTGTGATAAGATAAGGTGTTTAGATAAAGAATGCTCATTGGATAATGCTTCATGGCTCAGATAACACTAGGTAGGATAGGATTAATGAAAATGACCCATGTCAAGATGTTTACCATAAGCAAATGTAAAGTGTGCCCCAAAATTTCATCAAGATCAAGATAACTTGGATGATGGATGCAAATAGATGAAAATGGATTGGATAAATGGTTTGTCGATGAATGCATTTATTATGGCTGAGATGGATGGAATGCTAGATTTATTATGGATGGAATAAGATCCTTTCACCTAAACTAGCGCATGTAGATGCTCGAATCCACACATGATGCCTATTTTCCAAGTTTTCATCATGGTATTTCCCAAAGCGCCACTGTAGTGGTTTTCACTAGAGGATGATTTTTATTTTTACTATTTTCATGATTTTTTGATTTTTTTGGATTTTCACATTTTTTTTATTTTTTTGGTTTTCCTAAAAGATTTTGAGCTCATGTCAAACCACCTTGTGGTGTTGATGTAGATGCTTCTATCATAATGTTCCATCGATATCCTTCTTGAAGAAGTTGTTTTTCCAAGATACGTGCACTTGAATACAACTTTTGAGATTCTTGATCTGCTTCGTCGATATTGGAGTTAACTTTGTTTTTGTGCACACATCATGATAGAGTGTCTTCTAAATCCTTATGACGAAGGGTCGTTGCCAATACATGGTCAATGTGAGAATTGGATATCATGCATGGGGGCATGGATGGAGTGTGTTTAGGAATAAAAAATGGATTGGTTGATAGTTTGGAACTTTTGACTCTCCAAACTTGGGAAGATAAGCACATTTGATGGGTGGATACGAAAGCGTGTGTGGAATTAGGACCAATTATTTGATACACTTTGGACGTCACTTGTGAAGCTTGCTTTTTCCTTTGTGAACATCTTTGATGGATACTTTTCCCTCTTTTATTTTTCCACATAATTTCTTTGACTGATGGAGTTTGATAGGGATAATCTTTCTTTGTATTCTTTGGTATCCACTTGTATTTGATTTGTCTGATATGCTTCTTAGCTTCTTATACTTTGATAATGTTCTTTGTGATTTGATTCAAATCTTTATTCTAATGTTGGTCCCAATTCGTGGATGGGGTGATGGGTGGATGAAGATTCATGACATGGCCGGTTGTAGTATTAGCATCGGTTTCAATTATAAGGATTCTTCGTGCTCCCTATGTTGACGTTTTCTTGAGACATAGTTTTCCCTAGTATGGTGGTAGTAGCATCTTTGTTCCTTGATTCTACCTATTTTGAGATGTCTTGTTCAGTAAGCATGCTTTGATAAATGACCACTGCAAATGACTTGATTTCTATTTGTTGCTCTACTGACTCTGAAATATCATGTTATGTCTTATCTGCTTCCTTGGGTGGATAATGTTGGATATCTTTATTCATGATGTCCTCAATCTGAGTTTGGGATATATCTGATCCTAATATTGACAACTCAGTTAGACTATAGGAATCAATAACCTGCTATTTTTGTGTCATAATGTCAGGAGTAAAGGAATCATGCTCTTTATGTAGATCATCTATGTGTGCATCCAAAGAAAGAATCTCATGGGTAGATGGAGGAGTATGTGTTATGTGGATATGATCATCATTTGCGGCATATTATATAGATAGGATAGTGTCCATTAGATCATTATAGTATCTTGGAGATACAAATTCTTGATCTTGAATGATTTCATAATCTCTTTTGACATGCTTTGGATCAGTTTCTTGACATGGGTCAGTTTCAAATGATGGATTACTTATAAAGGGTTATTGGATGTGTAACATCCGGCTACGCTCCCCAAAAGGAAAGAGCTGAAAGAGGACAAGATAAAAAAAAAATATAACATAAAGAATAACTTACACAAAAATAGATTACAATACAATATAACAATCACAAACATAGCCAAGCATGGCCGAACATAACCCCAAGGAGAGGACTAAACCACCCTCCAGAGAAAAATCCAAATAGAAAAAATATATGAGCCCCAAGGAAGATGCTCTGAAACCTTAGCAATGCTACTCTGGAACCTTAACAACACAGCTCTGGAACTAGCAGAGCTACTTCAGAACTTGCAACGCAGCTCCGGAACTTCCAACTCAGTGCCAAAAAATTTCAGGTCAGCTCCAGAACTTCCAGCTCAGCACCAGAACTTCCCTACTCGACTCTGGAACTTCCAGCTCGATGCCGGAACTTCCCAGTTCAGCTCTAGAACCTTTGGCAGCGCTGGTCTAGAACTTGCAGTGCTGCTCCAGAACCTTCAACAACACTGCTCTGGAACTTACAGCGCTGCTCTGGAACTTTAACAGCGCTGCTCTGGAACTAAAGTAGCAACAACATGGACCCAAAATAGAAAATGACGATGCTCTGAAACTTTTGTAGCTGCGACACAAGACATTAACAAAGGGTAGCGATGCTCCGGAACCTTTGCAACTGCAACCCAAGGCATTAACAAAGGGCGGTGATGCTCTGGAACCTTTGCAGCCTATATCATGAAAGTAAAGTACAACCAAAACTCTAATTTTCGCATGAATAAATATTCAAGAAAGGCCATTATGATAATCAAAATACAAGCAAGTCTGATACCAACACCGGAACTCGTAAATTAAATGGAAAACATCACATTTCTTCTCATTAATTTATAAGTTTACATCTTTTCTTTCTAGAGAGTATGATATACATAAATGAATTCACATAGATACAAGGGCATAGCCAAGAATAAGAAACAAAATTTGATAAATCATGAACAAGAGAGAACACCTCCAACAAATGCTCTAATAACCTGTGCATCGGTCCCTAATGGCGGTGGCAACGCCTCCCTACTATGTGGACTCAAAAGAGGCCACCCCACCGTGCTCAAAAGTAGTCACAAGGCCCAAATAGAAACACAAAGCAAGGCTAACATAAAGCCAAGTACGCTAACATCTAACACAGAGCAAACATGAAATACAATGTATTAAAGCTGAAATCACATCATGAAGATGCTCATATAATAG
Organism: Sequoia sempervirens; assembly: GCA_007258455.2. Taxonomy (NCBI): domain Eukaryota; kingdom Viridiplantae; phylum Streptophyta; class Pinopsida; order Cupressales; family Cupressaceae; genus Sequoia; species Sequoia sempervirens. The sequence continues at coordinate 101,825 of VDFB02331055.1, read as the reverse complement.
CATGTCAGGTACTACTCATGACTACTGAGGTGTAGGGTGCTAAAGTGCAGACTGGGTGAAATTTCATCATGTGTGCTTGAAGGAATGGCACCACATAGAATCAAGTACATCTCTCCTACGGATGAGTAAAACTCAAACATACTTGAATCAACGCCCTGCAAACGGATAACTCAAAGCCCTACAGACGGATAGGCCTTCTCGTTTATCCAAATGAGGAATCTAAGAACAAATATGAAGCAATGAAGAGAAGCCATAATTTTCAGTCATAGAAACTGTTGACGCCAAAATTTGATGAGGTAACAGTGCCTTTATGGGAAACTCAGTTCAAGGGGACCCCTTTGCGCCAAACTGAGTGACCTCCAGATTTTAAAGAAGTCGGCTTCTTCTATATAATGGTTTTGGAAAGGGAAAAGGAAGCAGATATAATAAACAAACACTAATCTAAGGCGATGCGCCAAAGCTTTCTGATAGGCACGATAAATCATAGACTTAAGGGCCTGAATGTTATTGATATGTTCCAAAACACCAGAAGTTCAAAGCAATAGCATAAACAGTTCATTCAATTGACATAAAACAGTATCGCATACATTCTTACTGCTAAGAAGAGTCATTAAGACATGATTTAGACCAGCAAGTTTGCATTCAATATATAGAAGTCTCCTCAAATGAAATTCTTAAGACAATAAAAAGCACAATTCACAGTTTAATCAAGACAAAAAGCGTAGCACAATAATAGGCAATACCGAAAGTATCTTGCAATAAACATGCAAGAGGTCAAGGCTCTTGCTAAAACCAGATTCTTCCAAAAATTTTGACTATTGTCCTCATCAGAGAAGTATATATATAGCCGGAGAGTGAAAATCCCACTGGAGAGAGTTGTAATGCAAAGATTCCACACTTCCCCGTGAATGATGCCCACAAGAATATTCCTACCGCCATGAGAGCAAAACAACTGGGTACAGCCATCCATCGAATTTACAAAGCGTACCCTTTGTAATGATGGCAGTGGTCCCAACCAAGCTTCGAAGCGACGAGTGTCGCCCACCGCCTTAGAGAACCATGGCGAGCAGCAGTCAATGACACTATCCCGCTCGGCCATCTCACAGCTTGCTTTGATAATCGAGGCGCACGTGGTGCAAATCGCTGACCGGAATGAGTTCCCTCCATCAATCGGTGGGCTTGGCGGAGGAAGTGACATCGCGGTTCAGGGACGGCGGCTACTTTGAAATCGGGGAAAGGTCAGAACTTCGCGGCAAAGACGCGGCGGCCGCTTCGCGAGAACCCGCGGTGCCTTCGGCCCCCGCCGTTTTAAAAACAGCGAACCGCTGACACGTGAGCGAGGGTGGGCCCCGCCAGGAAATAAAGAAGGCCAATAGAAATCCTTCGCAGCCCGCCGCAGCATACTCTACTCTTGCTAGGGAAAGATTGCGATACACCGCCACGTACAAAGATGTGGGCCCCGTTTCGCAAACCGTAGGAAACATAAAGCAATCATAAAATGAAGAACCCCGCAGGCGAGACACGTGGGCGCCCAGCGCAGCCTTTCAGGAGCCGAATGGGGAGCCGCTTGCCAAAGTTGCGAAGCAAGGAATGCACAACGGGGGAGATCAAAACCTGCCGGGAAGCCGAAAAAGACACGGAGACGCGCAGGCCAGCGCACGAATATAAGCAAAAAAGGGAACCCGAAGGGAGCTGCTTGGAATATTATTTCAACAGCTTTTGGCGACTAACAGGGGCGTTTCGGATAAGGAACGGAGAACCCAAAAACTCTCTGGTTCTGCAGACCAGATCCTTCCTCTCTAGGGCAAATGGAGTTAGAGCTTTGAAAGTGCAGCCTGCAAAGGCACCCATTCAATTTCGGATGGCTTTGCCATGCTGCGCAAATTCTCTTGTGCTCCGCGGAGATCAATAGCTTCCTTATGAGGTAGCACCTCTGGCAGGCCAGCGCCTGCTTCTATGTGGAACAGTAGCTGAGAGAGTGGATGAATGATTGCCTCGATATCTGCTGCTGTTGGGGGGCTGCCGAGTTCCTTGAATGCCTCCGGATCGTTCTCCTTCTGCTCAATGATCTCGGTAATCTGCGCAGCCGTGGCAATAGTGCCATCCTCAAGAAATGGGGACGGTAATCCCAACCTGCCTAACTCAGAGAAACTCCCTCGAATGCCATCCAGCGCTTTGTTTAGAAAAGCCGCTGCTGCCTTAGTACGCTGGAAAGCAGAGTGGCAATGAATGAACCTATTTTCCGTCTGAGCTGCGTTATCCCTATCTTCAATACCTGCCCCGGCGAGGATCTCATCTGAGACCGAGTATAGCTTATTTAACAAGTCCGCCTGTGAACTCTTTCCGTGGATGAAACGCTGAACTGCTCTATCAGGTCATGGGCTCCACTGAATTTTAACGCCCCATCATGAACCGGCAGCTGCAGATTTGTGTTAAGGCTTTGGATTTTCTCCTAGTGAGAAATGTACAATTGCCTGACCAGTGGGATGATATCCGGTTGGGCAGGGGCTGGTAGCAGGGAGGCCTTAAGCGAAGAAATCTCTGTGTCTCGTGAAATGAGGGCCTCGGCAAATTCTGCCTTCTTCTTCTTCTCAGAAGCCAACTGCGCTTCATAGCTGTTCATTTGTTTGTGCCAATTCTGTTTAGCTTGAGAGTGGTTAGCCGATTGCTCTTCTAATGAAGCTTTCACCTCTCGGAGCTCATCTTCTAGCTTGGTCTTCGTTTCCCGGAGCTCCTCCTCCAGTTTAGTCTTCAAATCTTTGAATTCGGCCTCTTTTTCCGCCAGATCTTTGTCGATGTCATTTGTAGGCATCTCCATCTCTTCTACTTTCCAAATACCGACTAAACTCAAGGCTAAGCATTCAAGCTCTCTCCTCCATCGACAAGCTCATGAAGCACTTGGTTTCATTCCACCTTTAGACACGGTCAATGGCTACCTTTGCTCCTGTAATTTGCCTTTGAAGCTCTACTTCTCTATTCTCACAGTATGCTCTTCTTCTCATTATTCCTAAGGAGATCCGCCTCTAAGGATTTCTCCTTTGCCTCTAGAAAATTCACCCTGTCCTTGGCTGCCTTGAGCTGCTCATCCTTCTTTTTCAGCTGGCGACCAGTCTTTAGGAAATCGGAAGTGACCACCCGTTGTGTCTCCTCCATGATTTTGACTTTATCTTATGGCCGGGCCATCTTCATGTCCAGTCTGACAGCATAAATATCATAGTCCTCTGGTTGCATTTCTCCCTGAGGCTTGTTTATCCTTGGGTACATAGTTGCAAACTTTAATTCTTGGCGGGCCTCGTCATACGAAGCCTGTACTCTCGGTTCGGCGGGGGCATTGTCATCCTTTGCCCTTCGTCTCCTCCTTCTATTTGCGCGCGCTTCCTTCCCACAATCTATCTATGCAATGAATTCAGCTGGTGATGAAACCAGCCCACCTGCGAAGGGAACACCGGAAGGTAGGGCATAGGGATAGGTAACTTTCATAGGCGCTCACATTTGTTTCTTCTGGAGGGTAACGGTTTGCGGAGAAAAGTGTGGCACATTCCATAGCTTAGCTTGGGGGTTTTCAGCCTGGCTAGATAATTACAACGGCTGAACCGGAGATTCAGTCGTAAGGCCTGTTGGCCGAGTAAAAAGAGTCGCTGCCTGGGGCTCGGTTTGCTGTGGTGGGAAGGGATCTGTAAGCATCTCAAAAAAAGAGTGGGGGCCGATGGGAGGAATATCTTCGGATAGCGAGGTGAGGAAAGTCTGGGCGGCAGCAGTAGGCGTTAGCATGCCCGGAGGGGTGATTATAAACGGTTGGGTTTGCGAATATTGGGCAAATCCCCAGGAATAAGATGGGCTAGAAACAGAGGGTGGAGGGCTCGGACGAATGGCAGGAGTTTCCAATTGAGCAGGGGCGGACGTGAAAGAATGAGATGCAAGAGAGGAAGGAGCGAAATGTACCTGTTGACTGGTCGGCGGTGGCATTTGGGTCGTCTGGGACTCGACCGCAACCTCTGGCATTTGACTAGCAGCGGGTGTTTCCCCTTCGGCCGGTTCATGTGAAACTGTCCCAATAACACTTTCTATGCGTTGTCTTTTCGCGGGGGAACACTCACTAACCTCGGTAGTCGGATCTTTCTGCTGGGGCACTAACCTGACCGGTTTAGCGGCCCATGTGCGCGTAAGTGAGCTCCTTGATATGTTAAAGTGCACATTAGTGCCGACATAGGCGGGATGCTCGGGGGCATCACCTTCCTGCGAAGATATCGCCCTCTCTTCCTCCTGCTCATCGGAACCTTCCGCTTCGCTCTTGTTAGCGCTGGAGGTCGGGCTGGGATGGCCTTCATCCCAGTGTCTTTCGAATTCCTGGTCGTCCTTCAATTTATTATAAGGAGCCTTCAACTGCCCTGTTTCTTGGTGGTATATCTAGAAAGCTTTTATTTTTTCATCGCTCCATTCCTCGTCCACTTTCAACTTGTTAAGCATGCTGCGCTCTATCAGAAAGTTGTCCCTGGCCACAGCCACTGGAAAGTAGAACTTGTGCCATGGGCCTCTGGTATCCGGTGTAGGGATTTGTGCCAATTCAACCAGATCTTCATCTTTATCAGTCCGGTTATTACGCCGCTTCTCCCAGTATGGTCGGGAAACATGTGTAACTCTCATATGCGGCTCAGGTAGGTCATTGAAAGGGTTGTAATCCCACTTATCATTTACTAATACTAGCCCTAGGTGTGCCAGCTTGTCCCCTAGCAGCTGATGCGATCGCTTTTTGACAAGCGTTATTGACTTGAAGCTCTTCGGGCAACTGAAGAATCCCTTCTTTTTGACCCTTTTGCTGCTACAAAACATGAAATCAATGGCGCATACCTGCCGGTAAACCTCTAGCGCGAGCACTCTATCGGTGATGCAAGCTGGGAGCAGAAAAGGCCTGTCAATAAAGCCCCTCATTCGAAGGATCGTGAAATCCTTGCCCAGGAACCAGTCGCAAGCGGGGATGTAGCTTTGCAGAAATCCAGTCTGCTCAGTGTTAAGCCGGACGATATCACCCTCTCCGATCAAATCATTCAGGACCGGGGCTATGAAATAGTCCGCGAAGGCATAGTAGTCATATGTTGCAGAAAGGTAGGGTGTCCATGTAGATACCAGCTTTCTTTTATTCTGCTCGTCAAAAATTGATAGTGGGAAAAATCGGGCGAAGAAATCCGGATTCTGATGCAGGAACATGTGGACCAGGTAGGAAAGAAACCTAAATTTCTTCTCTGCCTGATAATTCTCTATTTGCTGTATCATTTCCTCGACCATGAACTCGGCAAAATCATACCAGAAAAGTTCATGCTGCCTGCGAAACTGTATTGCAGGGCCCAACTGAAAAGCCTCGATCTTTTCATCGGAATCACGGCCGCAAACAAATGCCAGCATGGATATGGGGTCCTGGAGGTCATCGCGGAATGAACCGCGCAACAATGGGATGCTCGGTGCCTTAGCGGACACGATACCCTTCTTATTAGTCTCCTCTAATAGGAAATCGGAGTCGGTTTTCATCCTTTTCCATATCCTTTCCCCTTTGCTTGGGCGGAAATATTCGATTTTCTCCTTTCTTTTCCTGGGGTCAGGAATGCATAACATATGCCAGATGGCTTCCGGGCCGATATGAACCCTTAAATTGCGACCCTCAATGCAGTGGGTCTTTGGATTATAGCGTTGAACAGCTGCGTCGACTACCTCCGGGCAATAGTGCACGAATGGGACCATGTATTGTGGAAAACCGCTATACCAGACTCTACTTGCCGTTGCCTTCTCCGCCGCTGGTGCTGATAACCTTGCGCAAGCCGCCTCTCTAAGAGACAGGGTTCCTAGCAAGCTTTGGATCGTAGATATTAGCCCACTTTTCTCCAACCTTTTTAGGGTTATTCCACTCTTTGGGCTTCTCTAGCTCCTCTGTGTTGGGTCTCCTCACCTTCTGGGGTATACCAGGAGTGGCATACGCTACATCATCGTACACGTAAACCTCGGCCGAAGAACGAATAGCCGAATACAGTTCCTGGCTAATCCCTTCCTCTGCTGGCTGAGCTGAAGATTCCGCCATCTTTCTTCGCGGCAGAACTTGAAAGTTCATTGGCCTTTGAATACGCTTGCACTGGAAATACAGACAGAAAACACTTCGCGCACTCCTTAGCTTTTGGAAAAAGAATTAGGGACAATAAGCGTTATCATGCAATAATAGCAACTTTCCTCAAGGTGGTAGGCGAGCGCGAGCCCTTGCATTTAATTCAGCATGTACCGTTAACTCCACAACTCATGCAAGATGAGTTGATTGCTTTTTCCGAGTTGGCTGGATTTCATCATTGCTTTTAGAATATCGTGTGATACGCCCTGATTTCCTTGAAAATTGAGCTTGCAACTGGCCTCCTTGCGTTGTGTTAGCATGTACCGGTAATTAATATCCCAGGCCGGAATGATTACGCCAAGCAAACGATCACCGCCTGAAAGAGATACGAATATTGCCTCGGGCTCTGGGATGCGCTTGAGATTTGACACCATAGCATACGGCCATACATCCCTTCATTAGCAAGTGCCACCCTTTTAAAGCTCAATTAATTAACTTGATTTAATTAAGCATGCCTTGAGCCGTGCTACCATGCGTGTGCCAGCCCAAAACGTGAACAAACGTAGACTCGGCCCTCGAGATTGTAGCCAATATACATCACGTTGCTTACGGCGGACTGGCATATGTCTTGTCAATTTTCTATAAATAGGACAGTAGATAGCAAACATACACACTTTACGTCGAGAAGTGATAGGCAAGTAGAATATTGCTAAGCGAGTCTTTTCATAGGTTAGGTAGTAAGCAGCTTTTGGCATACTTAGCAGATTTAGGAATAGTCCTAGGAGAGATGGATACTCCCATTCGCCTGACCACTTTTAGGAAATCACAAACAGCATTTGTAGGTGAAATTTCCACCAGGAGGCTTAAGAGAATGATGAAGAACAAGCACTCGCTGGTTTTAGTAGCCATTAAGTGGGTTCTCGGCAAAGACTGTGTGGAGTATGAAGATAAGCATCGGGTGAACACCGATGTGTGCTCACACTTTGTGGCGTCTATGTTGGACATTTGTGTCCCTCGGCCGCTTGTATTGAAGCTAGTCAAAGAAATCTTCCCGAAGAAGTACCTGAACGGGCTTGGCGAGGTTGTCACACACGCTGCGTATGGAATCGGCCTGCCATCAGCCAGCGACCTACGTCGCTATATTGAAGAAGAAGCTATCGTGGCTTGGCTACCATTCCTTAGCGGATTCCGCCTGCAGACCTGTGGTCAGCATCAGCAAAGGGTTACCCAGGCTCTTCACTTCCTGTTCAGAAGCTACAACGTGATACCATTCTACGACGTAGAGTGGTATACTGACTTCAGGGACCTGGTGTACCCACCGCCGACGACAGCCGCGCTTCATGATGCTGCCAGTGCCACTGAGGAACCTGTTGATGAGGAGGAAGCGGACGCTGTCTTGAATGCATCGATTGCTGCTAGCCACTCCTGTGGATAAATGGTCCCCTTGCCTTGGTGTTCGTTGATGTAACCCCTTTGCTCCGTATCAGCCTGATAAAAGGCCAACATATATATATATGCTCTTATACTTTGTATATTTGAAAATCGGCATTCATGCCATTTTGTAACTCAGAAACATGTATATAAAAATATACGTCTCTTTTTGTTGTGAAATTTTATGCTCATGTTTGCTTCTGCGTACAATTTTTTTTGGGTTTGCCAATTTTGTATGTTTTGTCTCTGTTTATGAGCATACTTTTGTGTTTTAAGAACTCCGGTGTTTTACCCACTAACAATGATAAGCGAATACATAACAAGTCAATTGGTCTTAGCAAAAGGATAGGCCAAAAACAGGAAAGGAAAAAGAAAAAGCGTTATTTACAACTGTACAGGGTAGGGCTTGACGCTTAATGGAACAATTTAAGGTGAATCCCATTAACCGGAATTCCTAGGGGCTCCTGTTCCATATTTTCCAGCTCGAAGGAATTATGTTGCATGCACCGAATGATCTTGAAGGGTCCTTCCCATAGGCTATCAAACTTACCATGCTGACCTGGCTTCGCAGCCCTGCTGTCGTATTTTAGCACTAAATCTCCACTTTTTAGGCCTTGGTCGGAAGCCTTTTTGTCAAACCACCGTTTGACCACCTGTTGACGGCCAGTCATGGCCTTTAGGGAATTCTCCCTTTTTTCTTGTACTTCTAATAGTTCGGCAAGCCGAACTTCCATGGCGTCATTCTGTTCTATCTCAAGAGATTTCAACAACTGTATCACCGGAATTTCCATAGAGATAGGTAGCAGCGCTTCTTTCCCATATACTAGCTCATAGGGCGAAGTCTTGAGGACTTGTTTAGGAGTTATGTGGTTGGCCCAGAGTGCTTTTCGGAGGTTTTTGTGCCATTCCCTTTGGTGTTCTGAGCCCACTTTTTTGAGGAGTCGGACTAAACTCTTGTTTGTTGACTCGGCTAGGCCATTTCCCTGTGGATAATAGTTTGAAGATGTTTTAAGGAATATGTCATTTTTCAATGCAAAGTGACATACCTTTGTGCCTACAAATGCCCTAGCATTGTCTGAAATGATTGTCTTCGGAGGGCCGAACCTCGTCACCAGAGCCTCGAGGAAGTCCACAATCTCTACCTTCGTTGCCTCTTTAAGGGGAACAGCTTCAGCCCACCTTGTGAAGTAGTCTGTAGCTGTTAAAATCCATTTATGTCCGGAACTGGAAACCGGGTTGATCATTCCGATAAAGTCCAAGCCCCATTGCGCAAATGGTTCATCCGCCACGATAGGTTTCAGGGGCATCACTGAATTCTTCCTTCTGTCGGAGAATAACTGACATTTTTTGCAAGTCTTTACCAGAGAGTAGGAATCATTGAAAAGTGTGGGCCAGTAATATCCAGCCCGTAGGACTTTGATGGCTGTAGTTTTAGCGGAGAAATGTCCACCTTCTTCGCTATTGTGAAGTGCGTCGAGGATCTTCTGTGCCTCCCCTGAAGTAACGCATCGTAGGAGCACACCATTAAAATTCCTTTTGAAGAGGACTCCTTCTATCAGCGTGTATCCACAATTCTGGAGCCGGTAATACCTTCTTTTCTGGGATGAGAGGCCTGGCGGGTACTTTCCGGTTCGCATGAAGTTCATTCTATCTTTCAGCCAATCATCCTCCGATCCTGATCCGTTTATCAGGACAAGTTCTGACTGTTCCTCTTTAGCAGGCATCTCCCCTTCCTGTGTCATATACTCACACAGACCTCTGCCTTTAATAGTCCTGGTGGGCCTGACCTCAATGTCATATTCCAGGATCTTGGTGATCCAATTAGCCCTTTTCTCTGTGATTTCTCCCTCCATGATGTATTCCCGCACACTAGAATGTGTGACATATACCAGGACTTTGCTACATAAAATTAAATGGCAGAACTTTTTAAGCCCCTTTACTATTGCGAAAGCCTGTCTTTCAACGAAGTTATAATTCACTTCATATTCCTTTAAGGTTTGGGAATAGAACGCAACTGGATGCTCTCCCCCTCCTTCTCTATCCTTTTGAGTCAGAACAGTAGCGATACTAGACTTGCTGCTAAAAGCATACATTATAAAATCTTTATGTTGATCTGGATTGATTAACACTGGGGCTGATGAGATTGCTTCCTTGACCTTCTCAAATGCCTCCCTCGCCTCAGTTGTCCACTTGAAAATTTGATCCTTTTTCAGCATTAGGGTGATCGGCCTAATTATTCCCGCAAAATCAGAAATAAATTTACTGACGAAATTTACTTTGCCCAGAAAAGACTAGACACCTTTCTTATTCACCGGGAGAGGAAGCTCCTTTATAGCCTTTACTCGTTCTGGGTCAATTGAAATACCTTCCTTCGACATAACATGTCCTAACAGCTTACCCTGAGGTACTCCGAACACACATTTCCTCGGGTTTAAGGAAATCTCGAACTCTTGGCACTTTTGAAATGACAAATCAAATACCGATTCTAAAATGGATCATCTTTAGATTTCGAGAATTCACGCGAAGATCATCCAAATAGATTAGGATAATCTTATTGACCAGCTCACTAAATGCGACGCCCATAGCTCGAAGGTTGCCCCATTAGATAAACCAAAAGGCATTTTAGTATATGCAAACGCCCCCACTTGGTGGTGAACGTGAAGTTCAGGCCGATCTTCCTCTTAATTTAATCTGGTTATGTTTCGAGAAGCCATCCAAAGAGAGAGAACATTTCCCGATCCCTACGACAGCCAGAGGACAATCTTACAGAAGGTAAGGGATAGTGGTCCTTCAGAGATGCTCTATTTAGGTCTCGGAAGTCTACGCATAAGCGGATATCACCATTCTTCTTCCGGACTAGTACCAGATTTGATACCCAAGTACTATGTTTAATTGGGAAGACAATGCGACTAAATGAGCTTGGTTAGCTCTTGTGCCATCAAGGCTTCAACTTTAGGGTTGACCGGCCGCTGTTTCTGTCGGATTGGCTTCGCACCTTCTGTTAGCTCAATAGTATGTTGAATGATACCAGGATCATAACCTTCCAGATCATCGTAGGACCAGGCCACTACTCCATATTTCTCACAGAAATTGATAAGCCTTTCTCTATCTTGCTATGAGACATCTTTTTCGACCCGAAGGTTCCTGTCATCGGAAACTCGAAGATTCTCATAATCACCTTTTTCCACCACGAACTTCCGCTTATCATTTCGGGCGTCACTACAATCGAAATTTTTTTCGAGAGTAACCAATCCTTTCGGAAGCTTATTTGATTTCAGCTGCATAATTTGTCCCTCGTAGGGCTCAACGATCTTTGGCTGGAGTTGATCTGCAAATTCCCCTGAGTGTTGAATAAACGAGGCGACGTGTTCATCGCTCTCAAAGACTTGCCAACTTTGGTCATTATCGGGTATTGCTGGTCTAACCAGCACTCGTACTGAATATTTGTTCCGAAGCAAGTCGGAGACAGGATCAAACTGAGCACCTATTATTGCCATGCGATCTGCATCGCCATTCTACACCTGGGGAATGGTCAGATGTTGAAAGCTTCAAAACTTTCTACAAGGTCCCAGATTCGGTGTCGATAGGATCTCATGCGGATATTCTTTGCTGCTGAGATTCCTCGAACCTGATTAACTACCAGTTCTGAATCTCCGAACACCATCAATTGCTTGATACCCATTCGTTCGGCTAGGCTTAGGCCTTGGACTAACCCTTCATATTCAAAATTCTCATTATTTGAAATGAACAAGCAAATTAGAATCAACCCGGCTACCCTCAAAGAACTTTTTCATTCGTGGGGATATTAGACATATCCCCTCGCCCAGCTCCAACTTTGCTCCTTGCTCCATCAAAATATAATGTCCACAGCTCATTTGCTTGGTCATCATCGGATTCTTTGGTGACCTTCGGGAGAACTTGGTCTTCGTCATAAATTGCATATGTGCCTAATCCAGTAGCATGATAATTCCCAAAAGGATCATTGTTTATTTGTTCACTCAACAGCATTCGCTATCACTTTGCCTCCGCTGGACTTCCAATGTCATTGTACATGTCTTGCTCTTGCGGATGGAGGCGTGCGGCTTCAAAGTTAATCGTGGCCTCGCTTACACATGTTCGGAATGCAGAGTTCGATCTCTATCTTCATCTTTACCATGTTTGGTCCTAAGTATTAGATGTGACCAATCTAAAGACAAATAGCTTCACTTTTGAAGTAAACTCGAGAAAGGCAAAGACCAAACATTGGCGGAACATCTATGATCACTATGTCTTGCGGGACCGTGATACTCGGGCAGGCAAATAGAGTCAGCGGAAGTGCTTTGATGACACCCACAGTATCAACCTTATTTCCATCTAGCTACATAACCCCTTTCTTCATAGGTTTGTAGCCGAGTCCCAAGGCTTCGGCTATTAGTTTTGGCATAACCGTGGTACTAGCGCCAGAATTAATCATAGCGTTGTGTAATAGTTTCTCCCCTATAATGAGAGTCAAGAAGAAGGGTTGAGGTTTTGGCCTACCTCCGCCTTCTGCATGGGATTCCATCGCTTTGTTTGCGACAACCTTAGTTGGTGGCATTTGATAAACCGCCTCGGTACTGGCCAAAGGCTCGGTTAGTGCTGGGTCCATCTGTTGCTGAAGCACTTTTTGGAGTATGGTTTTCTGCTCTGGGATAGCTAGAATGTCCCATAAAGACATATTAGCGGGTGATTTCTTTAGCTGCTCTACCACATTAAGAGGCGAGGAGCTCGGATATTTCTACTCCTTGGATTTTGTTATAATAATTTCCTTCCGCGGTTGAGAAGACAAGGATTCGGTCGGACCGCCAGGAATTTGATCCGAAACGTCTTTGCATTGCAGACTGTCCGAAAGTGAAACAACGGCCTCACCAGTGAATCTTCTCTTAGAGCGCGTATTATAGTCAGACTTTACCCACGGCGTTTCGGCTGTGGCCGTATCATTTGCAAACACCATTTCCTCGTCTTCCATCCATGAGAAGAGCGCATGATCAGGAACAATGTCGGACTCTTGCTCTAGGGACATTCCTTGTATTTGCGTGGTAAGGACCGCATTCTCCATTGCCGGGGCATATCTGTATTCTTCGTTCTCAGTCGCAATACCTTGACTATGTTGCTCTGCTATCCTTTGTTGTAAGTTGCCACGCAGACAATTTCGGGGCATATGCGCATCGTTGCAAGGGAAGCACCATGGATTGATGTCATCAATCAAATTGTTTTGTCCCGCAGTTAATTTCCAGAGTTTATGACGCTTTGCTGGGCATGAGGGTACCCGAAACCACTTTTGTCTATAGTCACAAGTTATATTAGTGCTAATATTTGATATTGATTCTGCTGATAGGTAGGCCGCCCACCTTGATAGTTCTGATACGCAGGGCGCGGAGGCATTGATTGATTCCGATTGAGCGTTGTTATATCATTCGCCATAGTCCATAGCATCTCCTTGAGGTCGCCCATCTCATTCTTCGGAGAACTCAATGTAGAGGCCAAGTTTTCAGGAGCGGCTGTATATGAGTACGCTGACTGGGGAGTCGCTGGCGCACTGGTCGACGCCACCTCTTGTGCTACGTTTGATATCTCAGGAAATATCGGCATAACAGGTCGAGGAGGCAATTTTCCGCAGTCTATCAAGTGATTTTCTGCTTTGATAGCGGTGGCATATGCATCTGGTAAAGTGGCTCCTCCCAGAGACTTGATCATCATAGAAATGTCGGGATTGATGGACTTCAGATAGAACATGAACGCTTTAAATCTGTGGGTTCACATGGTCACGAATCCTCCGCCAACTCTGAGTGAAATCGGCATTGAAGTCCCACAAAGCCTCCCCGCGCTCTTTCGCTTGATGACGGATAATTGATAATATAGCCAAGAACGATATCCGCCATTTGAAAAACCTTTCATAGAATGGATCTCCCAGGTCATCCCAAGTGTGAATGGTATTAGGAGTCAGTGTTCGGTACCACTCCAGAGCTTTGCCTTTGAAGGATGCAGCAAGGAGCCTCAGGGCTACATTCTGCGCCGTGATACCATGTACTAGGCATACATCCGCTACATCCTGCAAATGCTCTGCTGGCATTTTTGTGTTATCTCCGGCGAATTTGGGAAGAGCTTTCAGGGCCGAAACCGGTATGGCACCCCAAACAGCAGGTGCTACCGGAGCTACAAGGGGACTCCCAGCATCCCATGCTACATAATTTCTGTTCGCGGCCGGCAACATGGTGAGAGGAAAGGGTGGTGGGAATGGAACGGTTACTAACTGATTTGCGGCCTGGACTGTCCTGAATGGAGGCACTAGTAAACCTGGGTTATTTGCAGTTTGGGATCTAGTTACAGGCCGATGGCTCATACACCCTTTTAGAAGACGATTTCATTAGTTTGGGTCCCACCGGGCGTGCCAGAAAAAAAGGACAAACTGTTGACGCCAAAATTTGACGAGGTAACAGTGCCTTTATGGAAAACTCAGTTCAAGGGGGACCCCTTTGCGCCAAACTGAGTGACCTCCGGATTTTAAAGAAGCCAGCTTCTTCTATATAATGGTTTTGGAAAGGGAAAAGGAAGCAGATATAATAAAGAAACACTAATCTAAGGTGATGCGCCAAAGCTTTCTGATAGGCACGATAAATCATAGACTCAAGGGCCTGAATGTTATTGATATGTTCCAAAACACCGGAAGTTCAAAGCAATAGCATAAACAGTTCATTCAATTGACATAAAACAGTATCGCATACATTCTTACTGCTAAGAAGAGTCATTAAGACATGATTTAGACCAACAAGTTTGCATTCAATATATAGAAGTCTCCTCAAATGAAATGTTTAAGACAATAAAAAGCACAGTTCACAGTTCAATCAAGACATAAAAAGCAGAAAGGCCGAACAATAGGCACAGTCTGAAAGTATCTTGCAAATAAACATGCAAAAGAGGCCTGGTGTCTCTTGCTAAAACCAGTATTCTTCTTGTCAAAAATCTTGGACCATTGTCCCTCAACAGAGGGAGTATATATAGCCGGAGAGCAAAATCCCACCGCCTGGAGAGTTGTAATAGAAAGATTCCACAATCTCCCGTAATGATGCCCGAATAAGAATATTCCCAATGCCGTTATGAGAGCAGCCAATCTGGGTACAGCATCCACTTGGTCAGTTACAGGCGTGCCCTTTGAAATGATGGCAGTGGTCCCAACCAGGCTTCGAAACGACGAGTGTCGTCCACCGCCTTAGAGAACCATGGCGAGCAGCAGTCAATGACACCATCCCGCTCGGCCATCTCACAGCTTGCTTTGATAATCGATGTAAGGCACGTGGCAGCAAACCGCGGACCGAATGAAAACTCCTCCTCCATCGACCGGGGGCTTGCGGAGAAGTGACATGTGTTCAGGGGACGGAGGCTACTTTGAAAACGGGGAAAGGCCGCATGAACCGGGTGGCGAAAGACGTGTGGCCGCGTTTCGCAACCCGTGGTGCTCTCGTCCCTGCTGTTGTTTTAAAAATAGTGAACCGCTGACACGTGAGCGAGGGTGGGCCCCGCCAGGAAATAAAGAAGGCCAATAGAAATCCTTCGCAGCCCGCCGCAGCATACTCTACTCTTGCTAGGGAAAGATTATGATAATAATCACCACGCATAAGGATGTGGGCCCTGCCAAGAACCCGTGAAACATAAAATCCTCATAAAATGAAGAACTCCCCAGCGTAGATTATCGCATTTCAAATAGCTTTCAGAGCCGAATGGGGGAGTCATGGCCAAAGCGCGGGCAAGGAAATGCACAAATCTGGGAGATCAAAACTCCCACGAGTTTAAAAGACACTCTGAGACGACAAAGCAATGCACGTAATATATGCAAAAAAAGGGAACCCAAGGGAGTCAGTTTGGAATATTATTTCAACAAAGAAATAAATAAGACATTAATTTGACAAGAAGGATAAGGTTAATTAGTAACATAATTAAATAAAAGCATTTATTTAATTAATCGAGGAATAAAGAAAAAGTGTGAATTATTTAAATAATTAAGATTATTTAATTCATTGTAGCAATAATAGACTATATAGCCAATTAAATAATTGAAATTATTTAATCAAGGACCATGAAGAATATGAATTATGAAGAATTATTGAAGTCGCAGGCTTAGACCAAATTTCAGTGTCTACAGTTACCCCTTCAGGGCTAAGCTTATGTGTGGCATTATTATTTTTCAAGAAACTATCAAAAACCAAAGCAAAATTTAGATCTAACCCTGGGAAAATCATAACACCCACATCTTCCAATATTTTTCTTCCCTTTCTCATGAGTGATTCCTCCCATTTCTCTCTCCACACTTCACTTTAAATTGTTCAATAATTGTTCTTCATTACTCGGTGTTATATTTTCAACTGACTCCCTTATTGATTTTCCTTTTTGTTTGTATAAGAAAGCCTTGAATTCTAGAGACTTCAAAAATTCATCATCAACCACAAATGATCTGTATGTCATTTTCCTTGTATTTGCATTTGAACTTTCTTCAATATCTAGTTCTCTAGGATGATACTTATAATCTTGGGTTCTTAGTCTAGATAATTTTTTAGTTGAGCTTTGAGGCCTATCATCACCAAATGTCTCTTCTCTAGAAGATAACAATTTTGCATCTTCCAGTCCCCTGTTGTCTTCATCATCTACCCTTTATGCTTCTTCCTCCTCCAACTTTCTAATTAAATCATCATATTGATAGGGTAGATGATCATACCCACCTAAATTCACTTTATTCCTAGTAGAATGAACATACCCCTCCAAATCAAAACCCTTTCATGGTGGAATTCTCTACATATTATATTGCAACAATTTATCAAGAATCATATCATACCCATCCTTTGACAACACAATGAAATCACCAAAGCACAACGTGCTAGGCATGAATGCTTGTTTTCCAAAAGAACTTAGATTCATGACATTTGAATAATCCATCTTCCTAACAATCTCTAGGTAAGCAATTCTGCCAAGCACCATTTTGGGCAAGATAAAATGTGTATCTTTGAAACCATATACTCTAATCATAGTTGCATCTTCTAAACAATACCATTCTCCCCAATTGTGGCTAATAGGCCCATTGAAGTCTTTGGGTCTGAGAAATATTTTTATCTCATCAAATAATGAATACTCATAAGGATGATTATAGAATATATACAATGGTTTCACAAAGTACTCTTCACAATGTACAAAACAAGAGCTGGAAAACATGATATCCCAAATAGTAGTCCATAGCTGAATTGGTAATAATCTGACCCTCCCTATCCAACTATGAAACCCTTAATTTTTCAGGCCACATCCCCAATTCTTGTCCATAATACAGTATTATGTGCATAAAGACTAAATAATGTTGGAAATGTAAACCAGGAGATCCATTTTTTATTGCCATCAATCCTAAATCAAGCCCTTTGAAAATATATGAGGAATAATCAAAAGGTCTAGAATTATGAAACTAAACATCCGTTGCAATCACTATTCATACAATTGACATGTACTCAGGGGCCTCCATTACTAACACCTAGCATGCTGAGAAATATGTATATTTTATGTAAGGCTTGAGCAAGTCAACATGAAATGGGGGTCCATCACTGTCTTCTAGTGGAATTGAATTGCAATCCCTCTTAAGTTTGTGCAATGGTAGCCTCCAACCCTTATATATGGAGTCCATCCTCTAGAACTCTCTCTCTAACTCTTTATGCACAATCTTTTCATTGCATGCCCCTTCCAGGTTAAAAACTTAACATATTGCATGACCTTTGATATATGTATGAATGGCTTTATTAATGGATCACAAATGGATTTGAGCTTTCGGTTATAGTGGGTAGCTAACAGTTTCACCAAATCTACATCCACAAACACATTTGGGAAGACTAATTTTTTGAGGTTAAAATTCCAAGGATTACATATTGGCTCAAACTAATTCCTTTGATGGTAGTGAAAATTGAACAACTCATATCCCTTATTGAGGTCCATATATCGCCTATGTGATTACACTTATCCTCCAATTTCTCTACTTCTTCCCTAAGCTGGGCAAACTGCTTGGCTTTAGGTCCTAATCTGGGCACCTGATCAGTAAAGTCTTGATTTAGTTTCCTCTCAGCTACCTCTAGCTCATTCTCAATTTTATTTTTTTTCCTTTTTCCTTTAGGGTGACTATTTTCACCCTATCTCCTATCCTTTAATTTTCCTAAGCTTGTACTTTCCATTTTATTTTCTTAAAATTATTGCACTAAAAATATAATTGCAGAGAACTCACAATTTTTGTTTGAAGATCTTCGGCTACAAAATCCTCTAGCCTTTCATTCACTCTCCTATTTCTCTTGCTGCTAATTTTGCAAAATATCCTTCAATTATTCTTCTTCAACTCAGGGAACTATCTATACATTATTTATTCGCACCACCATTAATGTTCCAGCTTTGAACATGAGTGTAGCAACTTTTTTGAAATTCCCACTATCACATCAAATGATTATATCAGCAAGACAATTTGAAACTCTGGGCAATCCTTTCATTTGAGTTAGGCCAAAATTCACTGAACACACTCTATGTCAGGGAGACAACAAATCATTCCTACCAATATCAAATGGTTAAACCTTTAGATTCTTGTCAT
Source organism: Sequoia sempervirens (assembly GCA_007258455.2). Lineage (NCBI taxonomy): Eukaryota > Viridiplantae > Streptophyta > Pinopsida > Cupressales > Cupressaceae > Sequoia > Sequoia sempervirens. The sequence goes on along the minus strand of VDFB02331055.1, from coordinate 83,688 downwards.
TTTCGCCAAGTATCACTCCGATGAACCTTTTGATCTATTTGTATCTTTATCAATAAGAGAACAAGTGTTGTTGAGATATTTAAAAGTTTCCCCAACATTATAAGTCTCCCCAATGTACATTTATTTCATTTTGAGTAAGTCAAAAAGACTCTCACCAATGTAACTTCCATCAGTGTGACATAGAGAGTCGAGAAGACATTTCAAACTTACTCCGATAGCAATTTTTTTGCAGATTTATTTCCTCTTGCTTTGTCGGTGAGACAGGATGGGTATGTCGCTGATGGTATTTCATCAGTGAGACATGTATGCTCGGGCTGACTTATAGATCTCACTTTGATAGTGTTGTCTTGCCGATGAATTTCTTCATTGGTGAGACCATGAGTTGTATCTTCCTTATATGTATCTTTCCAAGTAATTTGATCGGTGTGACAATCTTGAGCTCTCACAAATATGCCCAAAACACCTATATTGGAATGTAATCGCTTATGGATCGGAGAGACCTGCACCTACTCATGTCAATATGGATTATTTATCCAAATGCTTTTGCTTAGAGGGATTTTAAGATATCAAAAGGTTAAAACTGATGTGATCACTGGTAATTATGATATGTAGAGGAGATTATATCAATTTTATACTCACGATATGGCTCTCTTTGGGAAATTTATAAGATCAAATTACTATAAAATTTTGAAAATTTAATAGTTCCAACAGTGGCTCCATCTGGGGATGAATGATTGTGAGATCATTACAAGAATTCAGATCTCTGGAAGAGCAGGCCAAACTTTCAGGGGTTATGAAAATGGATTTTTGGTGAGGATGAAATGGAAATGGATATGGAGGTGGAAAATGATAGAAATGTAAAAGATCCTATACTACTATACACGGAAAGAAACTTTTTTTTTAATGAAGGAATTCTAGGATTATCCATGTACTAGAAATTCCTATTTCTTTTGATTTCCTAAACTACTATGCATAGAAAAAAATATTTTAGGAGTTTTTTCAAAAGTTGTCCATGCACTGGAAGCCCTTAATCCTCTATGCTTCTCAAAAGAAGAAATGCTTCAGGAACTTCCCATGTACAGGAAACTCTTGTCCTTCACCAGACATTTTCTACAAGTAATGTGAATCTTCTCCTCCCTTGCAAGTGATAACAAAGGGCCCTAACCACAAGGCTTCAAACTTTCCATGCTTTCCCTTCTCCTGACATCTAGAATTTTACATTAATACCAATTCATTCTCCTCAAATTTTCTATCTTTATCTTCTTTATCAAATAGACATTTCACCTGTGATTGCAATTTCTCATTTTTCTTTTGAGTTGTTCTCCTTATTTCATCAAGTTCTACAAGTTGTTCCATTCTTTCCTCCATTGGCTCTGGAATATCTATGTCCTCTTGAAGGATAAAATTATAAATTGGTAACAAATTTTGCAATGGCATCCTAGCCTATGTTCCATATACCAATTCAAATAGAGACCTTCCAATTGCCTTCTTTACAGTAATCTTGTCTACCCACACAACCATTCTTAACTTTGAATCCCATGCTTTTTTGTTCCCATCTAACATCCTTCTTATGATCTTTAGAATACTTTTATTACTGGACTCTTCCTAACCATTTGCTTGTGGGTGGTAAGGGGCTGCATAAGAGATAGTAATGCCATACGTACTGCAAAAATATTTAAATTCATCATAACTAAAACACATCCCATTCTCTATGATTAATCTCACTGGTGTACCAAATCTGGTTATGATATTCTCCATTAGGAAATTTATTACTTCCTTACTTGTTGCTTGTTTATTTGGGATTGCTTCCACCCATTTAGTGAAGTAATCAGTTACCACCAATATCCACTTATGTCCCCCACTTGACTTCTCCTATATTTCCCCAATAAAATCAATTCCCCATTGATGAAAAGGGCTTCAACTTGTAAAGGTCTAAGTGGTAGGGCTCTCTGATATTTCATCTTTATTGAGAACTTCTAGAAAGCTTCACACCTCCTTACATATGAAAAAGAATCATTAAAGATCTTAGGCCAATAATAGCCTGACTTGAGAATCTTTTGTGCAATCATTTTGGTAGAATAATGACCTCCACATACTCCTTCATGTATCTCCCTCATGACATTTTCAACCTGTGATTCATCTAGATATAATAACAACATTATGTCCCTATTTTTCCAAAATAGATCACCGTCTATGAACACATACTTAGATGCTTGCATTTTCAAAGTTGTTTTTTGGCTATCTTTCAATCCTTCAGGGCATTTCATGTGTCTAAGATAATACACAATGTTCATACATACCAATAAGTATGTTCAATTCTTGCAACTACATTCTCCTCACTCTTTGTATTATAGATTTGATTTTCTTTAATGTTTGTCTCTACCATTAGTTTGGCCAAACCTTGTCCCCTTACTAACTTGGTAATTTGAATCTCCATATCAAACTCTTGGATTTTATTAATCCATTTGCACCTCTTCCCTGTCACCTCTATTTGTACCAAAATATCTTTCATAGCTACATGTGACACATAGGCAATTACTTTGGCTCCAACAAGATATGGTCTGAAATATTTTGTTGCTTTGACCAATGCAAAAGCTTGCTTTTCCATGATATCATACTTTATCTCTAACCCCTATAATGACTTGCTAAAAAAGGAAATGGGTTACTCATGACACTCTTCATTCTTTTGTAACATGATAGCTGCTATAGTATGGAATGAGGCAAATGAAAATATTTGAAAAGGTTTGGAAAAATCACGAAATTTTAGGATAGGGGCTTCTTTGATGGTTGTTTTAACAGATATAAAGCCTTCTAAGGCTTCTGCAATCCACTCCATCTTTTCTCCCTTTTTTATCATTTTGGATATAGGTTAACAATCTTAGTAAATTTTGACACGAATCTCCTAATAAAGTTAATTTTCCCAAAAAACTATTGAATAGCTTTGAAAGTCTTGGGAATGGGGATATTATCTATGGCTTCTACCCTTTCAAGGTCTATTCTAATCCCTTCTTTTGACACAATATTCCCTAAAATTTTACCCTCTATAACAACAAAGTGACATTTTTTAGGATTAAGACTAATACCATATTCCAAAGCCCTAATGAATATCTTCTCCAAGTGTTCTACATGATCTTCGACCCTTTTTGAATAAGCAATAAGGTAATCTTGGTACACTACCATTATAGCATTTATCATATCTACAAATTCCACATCCATGGCCCTATGGAAGGTCACCCCTACATTTGTGAGACCAAATGGCATATTCACATAAACATACATCCCCCATGGAGTGGTAAAAGTTGTCTTATATTTCTCAAACTCTTTAACTTTGACTTTTGTAGCCAGAAAATCCATCCATCATTGATAACAACTCACAGGATGTCACCTTATGCAATATAGCTTCCATATTAGGGAGAGGGTAATTATCTTTGAGGGAAGAAACATTTAAATTCCTGAAGTATACACATAATATAATATCCACATTCTTCTTTCTTACTAGAACCAAGTTTGAGACCCATGTTGAATGTATAATGGGCTTGATAATGCTCCCATCTCTGAGTTTTTCTAGTTACTCCTACATCCTTGGTTCCATAGCTGGGTTGATGGGCCTTTTCTTTTGTCTGAATGGTTTTCCGTCTGGTTTTAATGGGATCTCATGTTGAAATAAATCCTCCCTATACACCTTGAGATCTTCATAGAACCATGCAAACACATGCTTGTATTTTCTCAACAATGCAATCAAAATTGTTCTGATCATTGGACTTATTTTCTTCTCAATGTATACCTTTTTTGGTGCTAGCTCAATCCCTAGATTGACTTCTTCAATATCCCCCCTCTTGATTCGTGTTTGCTTCATGAGATATTGATCATTTCCATTATATACCCTTTCTAAAGCCAAAATTCCTTTGGGAAGCTTGTTGGTTTTAAGATGTAAAACCTCCTTTCCAAATATAATCAGTTTCCCATCTACTTCCTCTATAAAAGCATTGAAGTCAATATCCTAAGCCTCATACTAATCTATGCAATGAAGAAAATTTATGAGATCAGTATCATCATTGAAAACCTGCTAGCTGTATATATTGCCAGGGACAATAGATCTCGTTTTACATTCAACTAGGGATACTCCAGCCAAGGTGATATCATCTCTTCTCAAGGATCCATTAGCTAAAAAATATTCCATTATGTTTTTTGACTTGTCTATCCACTCAATGGAGAAAGCATCAAATAATTCAATTGTATCCCATACAAATTCCTATATTGTTTCATACTTTTGTGTTTTGCAACATATTTTGACTTGACTTGTGAAACAACTAGCTTGGAATCTCCTAGAACAATTAGCAATTTGACCATATGTTTAACAACCATATTTAAAGCAATTAACAAAGCCTCGTAGTCTACTACATTGTTAGTACACTCAAAAGTCAACAAAAAAGAATATTTGAATGTGATACCTTCTAGTGAGATAAAAACTACCCTAGACCCATTTCCTTTTTTACTACATGCTCCATCAAAATACATCTTCCGTACACCATGCTGATTTTAAAAAACATGTTTATCAATTAAGTCTATATTCACTAGTTCAAGCTCAGAAGGTTCTACCTTGAAACTCCACAAATCCACATCACAAAAGCAATTTAATTGATCTTGAGCCACATGGTCCACAATTTGATTTATCCTTGGTTCTCTATACAACTTGACTTCTTTTCCATTTATGGGTATGGTGGCATAGGATAGATCAAACTATACATTCCCTCCAACTTTTTTTTTCCACTACCTTGATAAGAGCATTCCAAAGTGAGGAGGTGTATCAATCATAGTTATATGTCAATGTTGTATACTGCTTGTGGATAAGCAGCCAACTTCACTTCTACATCTTTCATTATCCCTACCAATGGAACATGTCTAGTATCCATAGCATAGTACTTGCCACCATTAGTATCCACCCACATGTCTAATTATTTCATGAATCCAACTAGCATAATATTGATGGCAGCACCTGAGTCTATCATACAATTTCTCACAATTTTGTTATTTATAAGTAGTGTCATAAAAAATGGATCAATTTGCAAAGAATTCACTATAGCATCACCAAGACAAACCTTTGGAACATTCACCTTTTCCTACTTATTACTGGCCTTAGTAATCCCTTTGTTCTCAAAAGTTGTGTTTTTATCATTCACATTCTAGATATTAATTAAATGGCACTATCCCTATACTCCTTAATTTTCATCATTTCAAGTAATGGGACAAACATTTTTACTTAGGATAAAGCTTGTGTAAAGTCAAAGGAGGTACCTTCTAATTTGACTATCTTCTTTTGCTCCATTGATTCTCCTTTGCTCTCCTCTTTTTCTCTTTTATTTGTGCCATCAGGCTTTTGTTTATTTTTATGCAACTCTTTTTCTTCCTCCTTCTAAACATGCTTCTATGTGTTTTTGTTAGGCTGCTTATTTTATATTTTCTTTGGTGCTCCTTGTGTTTTTTCTTTCATAAATATCCCTCTTGGAACACCCTCATTTTCATTCAATGTTCTGTTTCTCAACCAATATTTGCTTTTGGCTTGTTCTACTGCAGTAATAGTCAATTTCTTAATCTCTTCCTTATTTGGTCTCCTTATATTGCATTTTCCTAATCGATATGGTGCACTAGGAGAGAATTGTTCATTTTTGCTTTCTTCATGATCAGAAAAGACTTGTTGTTCTGCTATTTGAATCTTGTTTTTTTTATGATCAACATCATACTCATAACCTTCTTCTTCTAAAGATGAATATCTCTCCTCAATAGGATGAAGGGTGTTGGAGCTTAAATATATCATATGATCTTCTCTACTAGTACTTCTTCTTGCATCTTCTAAGCTACAATACAGTGATCAGGGGAATGTGGCACATCACAAATTTCACACCAAGGACTATTGTTGACCATATACGCTCCTCTATTCTTTAAAGGGTTAGGAGTCTCTTTGCTTTTAGGTCTGTCTATCACAAGCTTATCATCCTTCCAATTTGTATTGTAAGGCATGTCATGTAACCTCAACCTCTCATTTCTATATGTATTTTCTTGTCTATGCCGAGGATTGATGAACTATTGAGGAACCCTAGGATTATCTCTTTTAGCAACCATTCATGTAACCTTCCTATTGTTTTCAATAGTCAATGCTATTTTTTGGGCTTCAGCTAAATTTTTGGGGCACCTATTTCTAAGCTCATATCTTGTCTTTGGATCAAATTCCTTTAAATAAACACTCAATGTTGTAGGGTCCACCAACTTTGATACCAGTAGTATCTTATTATGCAATTTGTTAAACTTCCAGTTAAAATCATAAATTGACTTATTTTGATTCTTTTGGATAGTTACTAATTCATGAAAGGAAAAGTATGGTGCACACTGGTTCCCATATTGTTCAAGGAATTGATCATTAAATTCTTGAATGGAATCAATAGAAGGTATTGGTAAACTGTTAAACCAATCTATAGCTTCTTTAGTTATGACATCATGAATAGCCTCATTTGCATATCTTCATACTGCATATCCAGATCTTGAATATAAGCATCAAAACTCCTTAAATGTTCCTCGATAGTGGCTACACTACTTTATGTAAATTTTGGGACAAGGCCCCTCTAACTACTATCCATAGGGTAAGGATATAGTTGAAATCCTACTAAGTCAAATTGTATGATCATGGTTGTGTATTGCTTAGGGGGTGAGTTGTGAGGATGATGATATTGGTATAATGTATTTTTTTATTATGCATGAGGAGGTGGCATATATTGTTGGCCCTGAGGTGGTTGAACATTTGGATGATGTGATGCATTTTTTGGTGGAACATTTGGTTGTATGTATTGATTCCCCGTCTGATATTGTTGTGATATTTGTGGGTTTGAAGGTCCTGCATTATTATTCCATTTCCTATGAGGTGGTACATATTTAGAGAGGTTAGTCATTTGAGCATTAATTTGAGCTTTCTGCAATTTTAAATCTTGGAGTTCCTTTATTGTTTGGAGCCTCCTCTGTTCACACTCTATGTTTGCTCTTTCCACTTCTTGTCTCTCATACTCCAATTGTACATTTAACTCCTCTTGATTCATAAATTCATATTTTCCCTCAAGTTCTACATTATTATCAGGTTCATTCTAATTTCCATCCATCTTATAACCATATTCTTGTTGTATCCTATCCCTTTCAGCCTCTATCCTTGGTTTAAATTCTTCATCTTTCTGAGGATCTAGTTGATATAAAGGATTCATTTTCTCTTTAGGAGTATGAGGTTCTATAAATGAACTATTTGTTAATCCCTCATAGTGATTATATGTCTCACGGTGTGGTTTTGATGTTTTGTCCTTATTTGTCATGCACATCATACACCTTCTTACCTTTATCATTCTTTTGTGTCTATTTACTTTTTTCACTAGGACCTTCTTTTTATAGGGACCTTCTACCATGCATATTGTGAATTATTGTGATGTTCTTACATGTATTTTGCTTTATCAAAGTCACCACTCACTTTATTAAAAGTGAGAAAATGTTATAATTTCTTATTTCTAGTGGAGTCTATATAAGATTTTTGACTCTATGAAAAAGGCCTTGACTCTGATTTGACTCCCCAATAGAGTTTCCAAACTATTAGGTCTCAAAAATGTAGGTTTGAACCATGAGCGGTTGCCAAGCTCTCACAATGTTTTTGGCTAACATAAAATTCCAAATGGTGAATTTGAACCTTCTTCTCTTTAGGCTCTATTAGACCTAGGTGGGTGCACCTATGTGAATGAAATAGACTTCAACTATATGTTTTTTCCCTAAGCAGTCTATCCACAATGCCAATTTATAGTGGAGAGATCAAATCCTAATTTGGTATAGATTTTATAAGTAATCCTAAAGTAAAGATCAATATGTTTAGCTAACAAATGTAAAAGAAAAATGGATTAAACTAAACGATAAAGTGTATGAGACCAGTGCCTAGTTGGATAAAACATAGTCAAATGAAAGTTTGAGATGAGTGACTTCTATCTGGCATAAATTCTAATTGTTTTTCATACAAATATTTGTTTATAACTTGTATAAACATGTAAGAATATAATTACCAAGTTCTTCTTAATGATCCAAATGATACTTCTAAATTACTGTGACTGACCTTAAGGCTTTAATCCTTACTTGAAAGAACTAGCAAATCATACTAGATAGATGCAACAAATGTGCATTGATAAATTGAATATATGATTGATATATCAATTTAAATAACAAAGAATTATCAACCTTCGACACAACTTAATAATATTTTTAACTAATCCAACAAACAACTGATACCAGAAATACACCACAAAAATAAGATGACTTCCATTTATTCCTCCAGGGTTTTATACATGCATCATAGTCTTTGAAATGTAAACATCATTGGAAATTATCTACTGTATACTTCTCCTATTCACCTATGTTTGTTTTGTCACTACAAAATAGATATATACATCAAAATTGTAAAGGGACACGTCCCTTCAGAAATGTCTTTTGCTAATAGTAACAAATAATAATTAAAACATGCAATTAGGCTTTTTTAGCAACAAATTAACTTTTGACAAATGTTCCAAGTAATCTTGTCACTCATGAGTGTCAGCATCTCCTAGCATATTTTGGATTGATATATCCATTTTCACCATCTTCTCATTCAGTTCGTAGGCCTCATCCAATGTTGAGTCTTTTCCTGTAGCCATTTCCAGAATCTTTTGTAGCATTAACTCACATTCCTCAATCCATTTGGCCTTCTCTTTCATTTCTCCTCCATCTTCAAATAATGTTGGTAGTCCATTTTCCATGGAATCAATTAGTCCTTGTGCATCCCCTTGCAATTCCTCATGGAAGTCTTTGTGTTTTCTCATGATGTGGTTAGCAGTATCTATAGCCACATTATCAGGAATATCCCTCTTATTTATTTCTTGGAACTTTTCTTGGATTCTACCATCAATTCTATTAAGCTCTCTCTCCACAATATAATTCTTTGAATGTGTCCCCCAAAGCTTGTTCAACCAAGTCATCAAGTTAGCTTGCCTCTTTCAGATCACTAAAGCAAGTGTATCATATTTACCCTAAGAATATGCATTTGATTCCTCCCATTGCTCTTTTGTTTGAGAGCTCTCACCATGAGTCGGCTGCTTAGTGGATACCAATGTGATTCCCATCATATCTTTCAAGCGATCATTTTCTCTGAGTATTCTTTCATTCTTCATCTTATACATTTCCTTCTCCTTAATTACCATTTGGATTTGGGCCTTATTCAACTTGGAAACATTGATGCCAATCACTACTTTAGCCATGGGATCAACTTCTCCAACCTTTAATATCATAATATGCTCAAAAGATTTTTTAGTATCAATAATAATAGATTTTTTGTGTGGCGGATATAGGGCCCATATCATAAGTGACCCTTCATCTAGATTATATTTGGATCCTACATATATCTCTCTTACCCCTTTAGGGCTAACCTTATGTTTGGTATTATTATTTTTCAGGAAACTATAAAAATCCAAAGCAGAATTCAGATCTAACCCTGGGAAAATCATAACACCCGCATCTTCCAATAGTTTTCTTCCCTTCTCACTGGTCATGTGTCCCATTTCTCTCCCCACACTTCACTTTAAATTCTTCAATAATTTTCCTTCATTACTCTATGTTATATTTTAAACTGACTCACTTATTGATTTTCCTTTTTGTTTGTAAAAGAAAGCCTTGAATTTTAGAGACTTCATAAATTCATCATCAGCCACAAATGATCAGTATGCCATTTTCCTTGCATCTACATATGAACTTGTTTTAGTATCTAGATCTCTAGGAGGACACTTGTAATCCTGGGTTCTTAGTCTGGAGATTTTTTCAACTAGGCTTTGAGGCCTATCATCACCAGATGTCTCTTCTCTAGAAGATAACAATTTTGCATCTTGTAGTCCCTTGTTGTATTCATCAACTACCCTTTCTACTTCTTCCTCCAAATTTCTAATTAAATCATCATATTGATAGGGTATATGATCATACCTGCCTAAATTCATTTTATGCCTAGCAGAATGAATGTACCCCTTCATATCAAAACCCTTTGTTGGTGGACCTATCTTCATATTATATTGCAACAATTTATCAAGAATCATATCATGTACCCATCCTTTGACAACACAATGAAATCACCAAAGCATAGTGTTTTGGGAATGAATGTTTGTTTTCTAAAAGAACTTAGATTCATGACATTTGAATAATCCATCTCCCTAACAATCTTTAGGTAAATAATTCTGTCAAGCACCGTTTTGGGTAGGATAAAAGGTGTATCTTTGAAACCACATACTCTAATCATAGTTACATCTTCTAAACAATACCAATCTCCCAAAATGTGTCTAATAGGCCCATTGAAGTATTTGGGTTTGAGAAATATTTTTATCTCATCAGATAACAAATACTCACAAGGATGATTATAGAATCTATACAATGGTTTCACAAAGTACACTTCAAAATGTACAAAAAATGTGTTGGGAAACTTGCTATCCTAGATAGTAGTCCATAGCTAAATTGGTAATAATCTACCTTCCTTATCCAACTATGTAACCCTTAACTTTTTAGGTTGCATCCCCAATTCTTGTCCATAATATAGTATTATGTGCATAAAGATTGAACAATGTTGGAAATGTAAAACAAGAGATATAATTTTATTGCCATCAATCCTGAATCAAGCCCTTTGAAGATATATGAGGCATAATCAAAAGGTCTAGAATTATGACACTAAACATCGATTGCAATCACCATTGGCACAATTAACATGTACTCAGGGGCCTCCATCCCTAACACTTGGCATACTGAGAAATATGTATATTTTATGTAAGGCTCGAACAAGTTGACATGAAATGGGGGTCCATCACTATCTTCCAGTGGAATTGAATTTCCATCCCTCTTAATTCTATGCAATGGTGGCCTCCAACCCTTATATATGGTTTCCATCCTCTAGAACTCTCTCTCTAACTCTTAATGCACAATATTTTCATTACATGCCCCTCCCAGGTTAAAAACTTCACATATTGTAGCCTCTGATATGTGTATGAATGGATTTCTTGATGGATCACAAATGGCTTTGAGCTTTGGGTTATCGTGGGAAACTAATACTTTCAACAATTCTACATCCACAAACACATTTTGGTAGTCCAATTTTCCTAGGTTAAAGGTCCAAGGATTACATATTGGCTCAAACCAATTCCTTTGATGGTAGTGAAAAATGAACAACTCATATCCCCTTATTAAGGTCCACATATCGTCTATGTTCTTACACATTTCCTCCAATTTCTCTACTTCTTCCCTAAGCTACGCAAAGCAACTGGTTTTAGGTCCTAAATTGGGTAGCTGATCAATAAGGTCTTGATTTAGTTTCCTCTTAGCTACCTCTGGCTCATTCTAAGTTTCCATTTTTTTCCTTTTTCGTTTTGGACGACTACTTTCACCCTGTCTCCTACCATTTAATTTTCTTGAGCTCGTACTTTCCATTTTATTTTCTTAAAATTACAAAATTGAAAAAATGTAATTGCAGAGAACTCACAAGTTTTTTTTGAAGATCTTCAGCTGCAAAATCCTTGAGCCTTTCATTCAATCTCTTGTTTCTCTTGCTGCAATTTCTAAAAAATATCCTTTAATTATTCTTCTTCAACTCAAGGAACTATCTATACATTGTGTATTTGTGCTACCATTAATGTTTCAGCTTTGAACACAAGTGTAATAAATGTTTTGAAATTCCCACTATCACATCGAATGATTATATTGGCAAGACAATTTGAAACTCTAGGAAATCCTTTCATTTGAGTCAGGCCAACATTCAATGAACACACTATATGCCAGGGAGGCAACACATCATTCCTACCAATATCAAATTGTTAAACCTTTAGATTATTATCAATTTTTCCAAGTATCTCTCTAATGAACCTTTTGATCTATTTGTATCTTTATCAGAAATAGAACAAGTGTCGCTAATATATTTAAAAGTTTCCCTAATGTTATAAATCTTCCTAATGTACATTTCTTTCATTTCAAGTAAGTCAGAAAAACTCTCACTAGTGTAACTTCCATTAGTGTGACATAGAGAGTTGGGAAGACATTTCAAACTTCCTTTGATAGCCTTTGTCTTGCCGATATATTTCCTTGTGCTTCGTCGGTGAGATAGGATGGGTATCTCACCGATGGTATTTCATCGGTGAGACATGCATTCTTGGGCTCACTTATAGATCTCAATATGATAGTATTTGTCTTGCTGATGAATTTATTCATTGTCGAGACCACAAGCTATATCTTCCTGCTATGTATCCTCCCAGGTAATTTGATCAGTGTGACAATCTTGACCTATCTCTGATATTCCCAAAACACCTGCATTGGAATGTAATAGCTTATGGATTAGAGAGACCTACACCTACTCATGTCAATATGGATTATTTATTCAAATGCTTTTGCTTAGAGGAATTTTAAGATATCAAAAGGTCAAAACTAACATGATCACTAGAAATTATGATATGCAAAGGAGATTATATCAATTTTACGCTCAAGATATGAATTTCTTTGGGAAATTTATAAGTGCAAATTACTATAAAATTTTGAAAATTTTATAGTTCCAACACAATCGAAGAAAAATCATTGCTTCTGGGATACCAAAGACCATAATCAAGAGTACCCTGAATATACTTAAAAATTATTTTAACAAAAATAACATGGGATTCCTTAGGTGAAACCTAAAATCTTGTAACCATGCAAACTGCCTTCATTATATCAGGTCTAGAAGTAGTTAAATATAAAAAACTGCCAATCATTGATCTATATTTAGATTGATTTGCATCAAGTGAATCATCAATTTTAGTGAGTTTGCAACCTATAACCATTGGAGTTCTAACAGGATGACATCCATCCATTTGAAATTTCTTAAGCATCTCTCTAGCATACTTAGTTTGAGAGAGAAATATACCACTTTCAAGTTGAGAACCCAAAATATGGAAGCTTCTAAGCTTGTTAAAAAGGGTTTTGAATGGGTATTATAGTATGATGAAAAATGAGATTAGTCACAAGATTGTAATAGGTTTTTTGCACTGGATAATAAAATCATTAGATGGCTGTGGTTTGGTGGACGTAGCCTGGATTGGGTGAACCATGTTAAATTCTCTATGTTATAATTTATTCTGTGTGTTTTAGTTTCTCTATTTATTAATTAAATCTACATTTAATTGTTAGATATCTGCCATCTCTAACCCTAACAAGTGGTATCAGAGCGGGTTGTATTTTAATTATCATCTATAGGAAGGTCTCACAGCTGAGTGGGAGTCTCACGGTTGAGTGGGAGCAATTAAATATGAGGGTAAGAAGGTTGAGAAGTTCAATGGGTAGAACTATTAGTTATGGAAGATGCAAATGGAGGAATATCTCTATTAGAAGGATTTATGGCGGCCATTGGAAGGGAAAACCAAGAAACCCCAAGCAATGTCTGATGAGGACTGGGAGATTTTGGATAGAAAGGCTCTTGGTAGTATTTGTTTATGCCTGGCACAATCAGCGGCATTCAATATTGCAAAAGCAAAGAAAACTCAAGAGTTGATGGAAACCTTGGTGAAGTTATATGAAAATCCTTCTGCTTCGAATAAGGTATTTCTTATGAAGCATTTATTTAATATGAAAATGGTAGAAGGTGGGTCAGTTACTGATCATTTAAATTAGTTTAATATGGTCACCAGTCAATTAACTTCTATAAAAGTAAACTTTGATGAAGAAGTTAGGGCTCTTTTGATTCTTTGTTCTTTGCCTGAAAGCTGGAATAGCTTGGTAATGGTTATTAGCAATTTTGTTTCTAGTTCGAATACATTGAAATTTGATGATGTAGGTGTTATTTTGAGTGAGGAAATTCATAGGAAAAGCTCAGGTGGAACATCCACATCAAGTAGTTTTTTGAATGTAGAAAGCAGGGGAAGAACAAAGGAGAGAGGAAACAATTCCATAAATCATGAGAAGTCACAAGGAAAATCAAAGGACAGAAGGTCCCAATCTAGAGACAAGAAGAATTGCTGGTACTATGGTAAGCTAGGTCATTTGAAGAAAGATTGTTGGTCTTAGAAAAATAAAGGAGATAGAAAGGAAGGAAGTAAAGATGCGAATGTGGTAAGTAATAAATTTGATGAGGATGCTTTGATTTTTTCCCTTGATAATGCTGATGATTCTTGGGTGTTAGATTCAGGGGCTTCATTTCATGATACCCCCCATAGAAGTTATTTTCTTGATTATGTCCAAGGGGATTTTGGGCTGGTTTATTTAGGAGATAATGAACCCTGTCAGATTGTTGGAAAGGGAAGAATCAAGATTAAGTTGCAAAATGGGAATCATTGGCTACTACATGAGGTAAGACAAGTTCCAAAGTTAAGTAGAAATTTAATTTCAGAAAGGCAACTAGATGATGAACGTTGTGTTGTTACATTTAGTGATAAAAATTGGAAGGTTACAAAGGGTGCATTAGTGGTAGCAAAAGGTACGAAAGTAGGCACCTTATATCTTTGTACAAGTCATACTGTTCCTTCTACTTTAATTGTTACGAAAAAAGGTCAATGTTCAGGAACAGTTGCTGCAGTTCAACAAGTAGAAGATCATACAATTGCTATGGACTCTGAATCAACACTATAGCATAATAGACTTGGGCATATGAGTGCAAAAGGTATGAAATTACTTCATTCAAATAATGTTTTACTAGGTCTAAAATGTGTTAATATGGATTTCTATGAAAATTATGTGTATGGAAAACAAAAGAGAGTAAGTTTTCTCAAGGATGGGAAGCAAAAGAAAGATGAGAAATTAGAGCTTGTGCATATGATTGTATGGGGACCAGCTCAGGTATCTTCTCTCGGTGGCTCTCTATATTTTGTTACATTCATTGATGATGCAACTAGGAAGGTATGAATTTATTTCCTTAGGCAGAAATATAATGTATTTAAATTTTTTTAAAAATGGAGAAGGTTGGTTGAGAATGAGATGGGTAAAAAGATAAAATGTCTCAGATCTGATAATGGTGGTGAGTATTGCAGCAAAGAGTTTGAAGATTATTGTTCCACTAATGGTATTCATAGGAAGAAAATGGTTCCAAGGACTCCACAGGAAAATGGCGTGGCTGAGCACATGAATAGAACAATAATGGAGTGTGCACGAACTATGAGATTGCATGCTAGGTTGCCTTTAAAATTGTGGGAAAGATTGTAAACAATGTTGTTTATTTAATTAATAGAGGTCTCTCTAATCCTTTGGGTTGTGAAATTCCAAAGGAAGCATGGAAAGGTAAGAAGGTGAGTTATTCTTTTCTCAAAACCTTCGGTTGTAAAGCATTTGCACATGTAGATTCTAAAAATAGAACCAAGCTTGATGCAAAATCAAAGAAATTTGTATTTGTTGGATATGGAATTGATGAATTTGGTTATAGGCTTTGGGATTTTGAAAATCAGAAAATTGTGAGTAGGGATGTCATATTCAATGAGAAAGTGTTGTACAAAGATCTGTTGCTACAACATGAGAAGAAAGAAAATGATTATGTAGTGTTGGATGATATTCCAAACAATGATGTTTCAATGGTTCCTCATGCTGGGCAACAACAGCAACAACAAATACCACAAACTCTTGTTAGATGATCTTCAAGGATAAGTAGACCTCCAGAAAGATTATCTCCCTCTTTGTATACTATTTTGTTAACTGATGCTGGTGAACCAGAATATTATGATGAAGCTATGCAGGTGGATACCAAGCTTCAGTGGAAGAATGGAATGGAAGAAGAAATGGACTCCTTGCTGAAAAACCAGACTTGGGAATTATGCAAGTTGCATGCAGGTAAAAAGGCTTTACCAAACAAATGGGTTTATAGGTTGAAAGAGGAGGATGGAGGTAAGAAAAGATTTAAAGCCAGATTAGTTGTAAAGGGATTTGCACAAAAAAAGGGTATTGATTTTGATGATATTTTTTCTCCTATTGTTAAAATGACTTCTATTCATATTTTTTTAAGTATTGTGGCTGCTGAAGATTTGCATTTAGAACTTTTTGATGTTAAAACAACCTTTCTCCATGGTGATTTGGAAGAGGAAATATATATGGACCAGCCACAAGGATTTGAGGTCAAAGGCAAGGAGAAACTAGTGTGCAAAGTGAAGAAAAATTTATATGGCTTGAAGCAAGCACCTCGGCAATGGTACTTAAAATTTGAAAGTTTTATGGCTGAGCAAGGCTATAGCCGGTGTAATTCTGACCATTGTGTTTATTTTAAGAGGCTGGATAATGACAACTACATTATTTTATATTTATATGTTGATGACATGCTTGTAGCAGGGTATAACATGGATCACATAAGTGAGCTAAAACAACAGTTAGCAAAATCTTTTGCTATGAAGGATTTGGGGGCAGCAAAGCAAATCCTTGGTATGAAAATTTGTAGAGATAGAAAAAATAGAAAATTGTTTTTATCTCAGGCTAATTATGTTGAAAAGGTGTTGTAGAGATTTCATATGGAGAATGCAAAAGCTATCAACACACCTTTGCCTAGTCATGTTAAATTGACTAAGGATATGTGTCCAAAGACACAAGAGGAGGAAGGAAAAAAGTCCAAGGTACCATATGCTTCAATTGTAGGTAGTTTAATGTATGCCATGGTATGCACAAGACCGGATATTACACATGTCGTAGGAGTTGTTAGCAGGTATTTGAGTAATCCCGGAGTTGAACATTAGAATGCAATAAAATGGATTCTCAGGTACTTGAGAGGTACATCCAATAATTATTTATGTTTTGGGGGCTCCAATATTGATTTAAAAGGTTATGTTGACTTAGATTTGGCAGGGGATATAGATACCACCTGGGCGGAGTACCATAGGTTATGTATTTACAGTTGGTGGGACAACAGTGAGTTGGATTTCTCGATTACAGAAGGTGGTTGCTTTATCCACCACAGAGGCAGAGTATGTTGCAGCAACAGAGGCAACAAAGTCGATTATATGGCTATAAATTTTTATGGATGATTTGGGAAAACAACAAGCTAGAAATCACTTGTTTACAGACAGCTAGAGTGCTATACATCTTGCAAAGAATTATACCTTGCATTCTAAAAAAAAACGCATACAGTTGAGATATCATTTCATTCGGTTAGTGTTGGAGGATGGATAGGTCAAGCTAGACAAGATACATACAGATGTCAATCAAGCGGATATGTTTATGAAGGCGGTGACAAGGGAGAAGTTGAGCTCCTCTTTAGCTTCAGTTGGCCTTCAAGGTTGAATTCAAGTATAACAGAGTAGCAGGGTCCAAGGTACTTATTTTTAGTGGGAGCTATAATTGTAGCAGTGTGGTCCAAGATCAGTCTCCAAGTGGGAGATTGTTGGTATGTGGTGACTGATCATGCTATACTATATAGCCCATGGTATACTGTACACCCCGGCACGTATCCTTCATGGGGTCTGAGGCCAGGCTAGGCCCCGGGTGGGGGTTCAAGGACGGCATCCCCCGAGAAGAATTTTCCTCCTACTTTTTCACATCATGACCAAAAAAGGGAAAATCAACAAAAAGAGAAAAATCTGATTTTGTAGAACCCAAAATTTGGAAGCTTCTAAGCTTGTTAAAAATGGGTTCAGATGGGTATTATAGTATGATGAAAAACACAATTATTCACAAGATTGTAATAGGTTTTTTGCACTAGATAGTAAAGTCATTAGATGACTGCAATTTGGTGGATGTAGCCTAGATTGGGTGAACCACGTTATATTCTATGTTATAATTTATTCTGTGTGTTTTAGTTTCTCTATTTATTAATTAAATCTGCATTTAATTGTTAGATATTTTCCATCTCTAACCCTAACAACATTGACATTTCAAATTCAAATTCCATAATATGAGAGCAATTTTTAGTTAAAGCATCATTATTGCAGCCAAAAATGATATCATCTACATAAAGTTCAACAACTAGAATATTAGTACCTTCAATCTTGACATAGAGATTGTTGTCAACACCACCTCTAGTGAAGCCATGTGATATCAAATGATTATCCAACCTAGAGTACCATTCCCTTGGTTCTTGTTTTAAGCCATATAAGGATTTCTTCAACCTATAAAAATTATTAGGCTTGTATTTAGAAACAAACCCTTCAGGTTGTTCCATGTAAACCTCTTCATCTAAATAACCATTTAAAAATGCAATTTTGACATCCATTTAATAAACAGTGAAATTCTTAAAAACAAAATAAGCCAAGAATATTCTAATGGATTCTAGTCTAGCAACAGGTACATATGTTTCACCAAAATCAATGCCTTCCTTTTGAGCATATCCTTTGCAAACAAATCTTGCTTTGTTGCAAACAACTTTTCCATTTTCATCAAGCTTATTCTTGTAAACCCACTTGCCACCTATGACATTCTTGTCATCAGGTCTTGGAACTAACTCCCAAGTTTTGTTTTTCTCAATTTGAATTATTTATTTGTGAATAACCTTAAGCCAAAATTCATCCAAAAGAGCTTCATCACAGTTCTTAGGTTCAAATTCAATGACTAAACAGAGTTTGTATGCTCTGCCACTTGAGCTTGTTCTTCAAATTTAGCAGCCTTTCTTCGTGTTTGAACTCCAACATTTCTATCCCCAATAATCTAACTTTGAGGATGATTTTTAGCAACATATTTTGAAGGATTTTTGGGCACAATATTTTCAAAACCTATTGTTTCATCATGTTTAGGACTTTCTGTCTCAACGCTTTTAGGTATTATTTCAAGTTTTTTTTTGTTTCTTCCTCATTATCCTATGCAAGATCAATATCTAAATGTTGTCTTTCATCAACTTTCACATTGACTAACTCAAAATTTTTATTAATCCTTTTATTATAACATTTATAGGCTTCACTTTGAGTTGAGTATCCCAAAAGGATACCCTCATCACATTTTGATTGAAAGTTGCCTAGATGTTCATCATCTTTCTTAATAAAGCATTTGCTGCCAAAAATTTAAAAATGTTTTACAGAGGAAAAATTTCCATGCCACAATTCATAAGGAGTGAACTTTGATTTCACTCTAAGTTGCACTCTATTTAAAATGTATACATCTATATGAATAACTTCTTTCCAATAAATGTCAGACAACTTATCCTCATCTATCATGGCTCTTTCCATTTCCTCCATAGTTTTGTTTTTACATTCAACTTCCCAATTTGTTGAGTTGTTTAAGTGGTTGCATATTGTCTTTTAATACCATGTTCACAATAATCAACAAATTCCTAAGAGGTGAACTCTCCTTTATCCAATCTTAAGCATTTAAGTTTTAAATCAAATTCTTTTTCAACCATTTTATGAAAGATCTTGAATCTTTCAAATGCCTCTGATTTATGTTTAAGAAAAGTAACACAAACCATTCTTGTATAATCATCCATGAACAACATCAAATTCTTTTCACTGTTAATTGACCTTGTTCTAGTTGGGCCACAAAAATCTGTATGCACTAGTTGTAAAGGCTTAGTTGAAGAATGTTCTTTTTTCTTAAAACTAACTTTAGTTTGTTTACTATTAAATAAATATTTGAGCAGCTCCCTTCGAGTTCATTTTTTGTATTGTGTGCGTTGGCCTATGCATCACCGAGTTTACTTGGCTTTTTTTAATCAAAGTTTTGATATGCTGCTTTGCACATCTACTCTTTGCAGCTTCGGGTATCAGCACTTCCTTTTCGATCCTGGGAGGCTCTGTTGTGCTTCCACATGTCACAGTTACGAGATGCATTTGTTTCTTATTTCCTTGAGGCCTCGTCGAACTATAAAATGCTTCCACAAAGCTTTCATTCCTAAAGGTATTGGCGGGCCCCACATCTTGCTACGTGGCAACCATTCATAAATCTTTTAATGCGGGGATGAAATAGCGATCGCGAGCAGCAAAATGCTACCACACATATTTTACGCCTGACCGATGGAGAGTTCCCTCCACTGTGATAAAGTGCTTGGTTCATTCGACACGTGTTGCATTTTCGCAAACCCTCTAAAGCGATGGGAGAAAAGTTCATACAGGCAACAAGAGGCTGCCACATGTCTAAGCGGCGGATCTATTAAGCTGGTGATGAACCAGATGAACCAAACAAGGCTAGTGGTTGCTGCTTGTCATAATCCCCGCAGTGATGGATGACTCTTGTCTGATCGAGCCTGACTAGGACCACTGCCATCATTACAGAGAATGCACCTATGTCGAGGATGACTAGATGTTGTGTTCCCACTCGATGTTGTTGTAACAGCCTTGGGAATATTCTGATGGAGGCATCATTGCTAAGGATGGCGAGATCTTTTCTGTTACTGCTCTCCAAAGTGGTGGAAGGTTTTCTTGCTATATATACCTTCTCTGTTGAGGAGAAAGGTATCAACCAAAACTCGAAAAAGTATGCTGGTTTTAGCAAAAGGATGCTAGGTCTCTCTTACTACTTTATTTAATTGCAAAAATCTCAGACTGTGCCAGTTGTTCAGCCTTTCTATTTTGTTCATGCTTTTGATCAAACTGTGAATTGTGCTTTATATTGTCTTAACAATTCATTTTAAGAACTTCTATATACATTGAATGCAAGTTTGCTTACCTAGACCATGTCTAATGACTCTTCTTGGCAGTAAAAATGTATGCAACATTATTTTATGTTAATAAATGAGTTGTCTATGCTATAACCTTAAGTATCTAATGTTTTGAAACACCACAACACCATTCAGGACCTTAAATGTATGATTTATCATGCCTATCATCAAATCTTGGCGAATTGCCTTAGGTTATACTTTGTTTTATTATATTTGTTTCCTTTTCCCTTTCCAAACCCCATTATAGAAGATGCCAGCTTCTCTAAAATTTGGAGGTTACTTAGTTTAGCACAAAAGGTCCCCCTTAAACTGAGTTTCCCATAAGACTCTGTTACCTCATCAAATTTTGGCGTCAACATTTACCACTTAAACAATCTTTGCACATAGAGCTTTCTGGTTTGTAAAGGATTGGTATACCTCTAACATTCTAGTTTTTATTGATTCTAACCAAATTTTCAAAGTTTATATGTCCTAATATTTTATGCCATAACCAACTTTCTTCAACTTGACCCATTAGACACATACTTTCATTGTTTTCATTACTAGAGGTCACTAGGAGATTATAAACATTACCTTTAGTTCTTCTCCCTATTGCAATAGTCTTTCTAGACTTGTTCTTGATCTCACATCCATGTGTAGTAAACATAACATGATAACCACTATCATAGATTTGGCTAACACTAAGTAAATTGTGCTTTATACCTTCCATATAATACACATCATAGATAGGTGTGTCCTCATTTAGCAGAAGTGAACCTTTACCTTTAATCTATATACTAGTGTTATCACCAAATTTCACATACCCACCAATATAATCTTCAAGTTTTATGAATTTTCCATTGTCCCCTATCATGTGGTTAGAACAACCACTATCTAGCACCCAAATGTCCTTTTTAGAATGAAAAGTAGTTTGGACAAGCATTGAATGCTCTATGCTTTTAACAAATTTAGGTTTCCATACCATTTTTGTTTCCTGTTGTTTATTATGTAGATTAACTTTGTATTGTTTGACTATATGTCCCAAAGTGTTGCATTTAAAATATTTGACCTAATTAACAAAACCAAAGTACCACTTATGCCCAAACCTTGGTATTCTAGAAGTCATGAGTCTACAAGTACTCACTTTATGGCCAAATTTGTTGTAGAAAAAGCAATAACCATGAAAGAAAGGATTGAATCTAAATGGTTTTCTTTTGTTTTCAAAAGAATGTACATGATTCTTACCAGATTCACAATGATTTGGTTTGAAACTCTTGTTTGTAGAAGTAGATTTCTTCTTAGAAGTATCAATTGAACATTCACCTTTTTCAAACCCAACACCAGTCTTATCTTTATTCAGTTTTTGCTTGCTAAGCATATCATTTAGTTTTAATGTACACTTTTGTACTCTTTAATTTTCTTTCTAATACTAACAACTTCTTGTTCCGATTTTTGAATCTCTTTGTCTTTGGAACTCACAGTTGTTTTAAGACAGTCCTCAATCCTCTTAGATTCTTCAAGCTTAGTCTTCAAAGAGACTATTGCTTGATCTGGATTTTTCTCTTGTGTAAGGACTTTCTTTTTAAGTTTTTGAATTTCCTTTAAAGAAAATTTTAACTCACCTTCAAGATCTATTTCACAATCTTCTAACCCAGTTTTGCTATTTGAATCTTCTTGCAATTTGACTTCAGCCATAAATAGGGTCTCATCTTCTTCATCTAAAGAGTCTTCTGCTTCAGTGTCTATTTCATCTTTACTGAACATACTCTTTTTCTTTTTGAAATTAAATTTTTTTTGAGCTTTATAGACCTTCTTCTTAGACTGTTTGTCATATTTTTCATCATCACTACTTCAATCACCGTAGGGGCATTTAGCTGTGAAGTGGCCAATTTTGCCACAGTTGAAACATTTAAAGGGAGTTTTTTTCTAACAAAGTGAACCTTGTTTGAATCAGAGTATTCTGACTCACTTTCTTTTGTATTTTCCTTTTTCCCAGTTTTAAAAGTAGTTTCCTTTCCTGTTGAATTTCTTTTACTTACATTCTCATTTCAAAAGAAGTAAGAATTACTTGTAAATTATCTAAGGTAAGCTGGTCAAAATGTTTCTTTTCTTCAGGGGCTAATACCTTAGTTTCATATTTAGGATGCAAGGCTCTAATGACCTTCTTGACCACATCAAATTCTTCTAATTGTTCTCCTAACCCTCTCATTACATTAACAACTTCATCTATTCTCAAAAAAGTATTCAACCACTTTTTCATCATCCTTCATTCTCATTTTCTCAAATTGAGTTTTGAGAGTAAGGATTTTTTACTATTTAACTTTGTCATTTCCTTGATAAATATTTTCAAGTTTTTCCCAGATTTCCTTAGTTGATTTGTAGTGCATGACTTTAACAAATACATCTTTGGTTAAACCATACAAAATCGCATGTTTACCTCTAGCATTAGTTTCATAATTCTTATTTTCCTCAAAATCTATGGGTATTGTGGGTGGAATAACATACCCATCTAGAACTATGCTCCATACATCAAGATCAATTGAAACCGGATATGTTTCCATTCTAATTTTCTAGAACACATAATTAGTACCATCAAACAGTGGAGCTCTAGTCACAAACGTACCTTCTTGAGCTTGTGACATGTTTGACAGACTTCCAAAAACCAGAATCAATCCTAGGTGAATTAGACCTATGAAAGGACCCTATGCTCTAATACTAATTTTTGGAAGACTAAAATCACTGAGAGTGGGGTGAATCAGTGATTTCTTAAAGTAACAAATTTTTAAAACCAAGAATCTATGTTTGTCTTTGAATCAAAAGGAAAAATGACACACTTGACTTGTGCATGAACAAAATTGTGCTTACATGAACCATGAGTTAAACAAATAACATTAATAGAGAATGAACTTAATAGTTTCACATGTATTAGAGCTCACTTTAATAATAGAATCTTTTATGCATGAAATTTGACATAACATTGACAAATATGAAAGAATTATAATTATGCATTCGATAACACATTAACTCATATAGATATGAAAAGATCACACACATAAAATCATCACATAACATAGTATATTTCTTGAGTGGAAAAACCTCTTAGGGAATAAAAACCACTTGAAAAATGTTTCTTTATTCACTTTGAGCACCAACTCTTTAAAGTTCAGGAGCACCAACTCCACAAAGTATAAGAACACCAACTCCACAAAATTCAGGAGCACCAACTCCTTAAAACTTCAAAACCACCAACTTCATAAAAATAGGAACACCAACTCCTTTACAATGCAAAAAAATCACAGTATTCTATCAAAACCCTAGAAGTGCAATATGTAATCCTATAATTTCAATATAAGACCATAAAAAATTCAATAAGCACAATGAAGAATGTTGTATGAGAATGATAACATCTTCCTTAATATAGATATCTAAGATTCAGAAGGATTTTCAATGTAATCCAATTTATTTTCACTATAAGAACTAAGCCTGATGTCTCACCAAATTTATCTTCATGGTAACTTGAGAAAATGCTAAAAACCCATCTTATAAAGATGTAAAATATCCTCTGTATTTAGTTTATGTAACTATCAAAGCAACCTCAAGTTAGGGTTTCAAAAGAACAACCCCAAAACAATATTTTAAACAAACCCTTTAAAGATAACCATTTTAGTTACAACCCATAGATATTCTTTTATTTTTCATATTTTTAAACAAACTTTGAATCCATGATTTAACAAATATTTCAACAATAACAAAATCACTTCACTACCTAGTAAGCTTTTCTTAATCTCAAATGTAGATATTTTAATAGAAATAAACACACTTTTTAGTTATGATTTGAGCTTCAAGAAGCATTAACTTCCTTTTCTTACTTTCTTCAAACAACAAAAGTAATACCTGATTATGCAATGAAGAAATTAAAAAAATACTAGACAAAGATCGTTGAAGCCAACCACAACCTCCCAAATGAAGGATTCATTGTCACTTCTTTATCAACTACCAAGCTCTTGCTAGCTCAGAACCTGCGATCCATGCTTGCAATGAACTCAGTTAACTCCTCTAGTGTCAGCTAAAGTAGAACAAATTTACAACTGAGAAAAAAATATCCAAATGGTGGCTAGGGTTCCAAACCCTTCAAAATGATATTGCCCTAAATTTCTTTCTTTCAAGTCTGTCGAAGACTTTAACAATCATAATGATGTTTTGAAGTCCAAAAAAAATCAAAATGTACAATAATTAATAAACCATTATTATGCTTTTGAATCTAATGACAATTCTTTAGCCATGTATGCTGACAAAATCATTCCACATCATAACCAACCGTTCACTACCAATGCCATGTCACTAATAAGTGAAGTGAAGTCACATGTGTGTTGAGTCTCATACAACCTAATATAAACATTAAACTCAAAACATTAATCAACAATATTGATCCTTAATATTATCAATGTGTTATGTTTATTTATGTTAATCTAATTGAAAACAAAAACATCAAATGAAACATTAATCTAAAGAAAACTAACTAAAATTAAGCAAACCAGTATTCTTCAGAGCCGTCCCATTTTCTCTATCTACAGTGATTCTTTTGAAGCTATTGCTCTCAAATTATGTAAGCTAGGCTTCCTTCAAATGGAAACTTGTAGAACGAGTATGCAAATGAGAATGCTCTACTATTCTATATGCTGATGAAGATGAGATTGATGATACGGATATGGACAGGGGCTGTGGATTATGCACAGGGGCTGTGAATAAGAGATATCATGATTCTATTGTTGTTGCTATGATTCTATGCTATTTATGCTATGAAAGTACTCTATGAATGTTATGGATGCTATGAAATTTTCCTATAGTTTTCTTGCTTAAACTTCTATATGATTTGGAGCTCCCAGCAGCTGTATTTATAGATTTTTGCAAGCTCCATCCTAGCTGGCAAGAATCTACAGCTGTGAGATTGTCTGGTAAGTTTGAATGGTGAGAGATGGAGAGGTTGAGAAGAAAATGGGGGAGGTTGAGAGGTTGGAGAGAAGGATGGATTCTAACCCACCTGAACAAAACCCCATGTAAAATCAGAGAATCTAATTTCATTTCTAAACCGCTTTGCTTCCTAGGAGTTGAAGAACCCCAATAGAATAAATTAAAATAAATTTATTTTAATTTATTGTGATTTGATTCTTTTGGGATTTTTGAAACTATAGAAGATTTAATAAATATTTTGTAATATTTAATTAAGTGATGTGACTTTAGAAGAATTTGGAATATTTAGAAGATTTTAATTAAATATTTTTGGAAATATTTAATTATGAATAGATTTTTTAATCGAATTAGAGGAATTTTGAAATGATTTTAAGAATGAATATCTAAATTGAATTAGAGGAAATAATTAAATATTTTGGAATATTTAATTGTAAATGATATTTAGAAGAAGAATAATATTTTAATCTTTATTTGAATAAGATATTCAAACGAAGATTATTGATAATTAATATAAATAAATCGTAATGTTTATTTAATTAATTAAGAAATAAATACGAAAAGATGATTAAATAAACTTATTTATTTAATCGAAATGAAAGAATGAAGAAATATAAATAAATTATTGATATTTATTTATATGCAGATAGAATTCGAAGATTTTAATTAAATATTAAAAATATTTAATTAATTACCAGACAATGTGATGTGACCATTTTAAGGTGTATACATTTTTCCCCTCTTTGAAGTGATGTGTTTTACGCATTGCTTCAAAGAATTTTGAAATTTGCCCCAAATGTTGATTGTTGAAATAATGATATGTATATGCCCCCGCGAACGATGAATCGATAAGATTTTTAATTTTTGTGAATTTTTTATTTTTTTTTATGATTTTTGAAATTTTTCGATTTTTATGATTTTGAAGATGTCGATTCATTGTTCGAAACTAATGATTGAAGAAATTGACCGAAAAGATATGAAATGAAAAATTCCATGAAGAAATTCACCTCGCTATGTGAAAGTAAT
Source organism: Sequoia sempervirens (assembly GCA_007258455.2). Taxonomy (NCBI): domain Eukaryota; kingdom Viridiplantae; phylum Streptophyta; class Pinopsida; order Cupressales; family Cupressaceae; genus Sequoia; species Sequoia sempervirens. The sequence goes on along the minus strand of VDFB02331055.1, from coordinate 57,134 downwards.
ATGATGAAAATGTCCCTAATTCTGCCCACATTATATAGGTTAAAATGTCATGTCATTTTCTTACTCCCATCCCAGTAAAATTTGGCAACATTGAGCTCCGGAGTTGATAATCACAATCTCCGGGCCCACCCGCATCCATTAATTCTCAAGTTTATCGACATTAGCGCCAAGACTCATCGAATTCAGAGATATGTCCTCATAACCGCCTCAAAATTTTGTTTTCATGAACGCTTTTATCGTTTTAAATTCAAAAAATTGAGTTTAGCTTCAATCATTTAGCTGATACAATAATTGAGCTAGCTTGGTCATTGTAGCTACCAAGAACGGTATCAGAGCGACGAATATTGCTCTATATAGCACTGATATCGTAGCGCCTGTGATAGATTTCGTAGCGCATATGATCATTTTCGTAGCGCATATGATTTCCTAGCGCACTTGAGATTTATTGCAGTGCTATTGACGAATTTTGTAGCGCAAAATATTTCATAGCACATATGATAGATTTTGTAGCGCTATTAATATGTTTTGTAGCGCAATTGATTCTATAGCACTCATGATGAATTGTATAGCGTATTTAATCAATTTTGTAGCGCCTTTGATTTTATGTTGTTCCAAATGATAAATTTGTTTCCCAAGTTGTTGGAGAACAAATAGTAGCTGATAAATTTGCTTTTAAAGTTGTTAAAAACAAATAGGATGGATAAGTTTTCTCCTAAAGTTGTTAGAAAGAAACTTGATGTTGATTATTTGCATTCCATGATGATGAAAAACAAATAGTTGGATTGATTCGTTTGCTTCTAAGGTTGTTAAAAACAAACATGATTTTGATATTATTCGCATTTCATAATGATAATGAAAAACAAATAGTTTGATATTCAATTTTGGATTGATACGTTAGAATTATTTGATATTGATGTTGTTTTGATGATGTATATGAACAGGAGAGACTAGGTGTCCTGCAGTTACGAGAGACTTTCCCGAGCACATGGTCATTGATTCCGCATTTGTTGCAGTCAGATAGAGATGTGATTGATGCTTGCGGCTTGAATTCATTACTTGATATGCCCGAGGTTCGCCTCAACAGGGCCATATTGACAGCACTTGCAGAGCGGTGGCATAGCGACACCAACACTTTTCATTTACCGACAGGCGAGATTACAGTGACCCCCGAGGACGTATATCGCATCTTACGGATCCCAGTGATGGGAGAGATAGTTGTTTTTGACAGACGAGAGGTTGGAGGTACTCTTTCCTTGAGACGGATATTCAGAGATGATCAGATTGCCGGATACTTCATCCCATGGGGTGAGATTACAGATACCTATCCACCGCTACCAGTTGTACTTGCAGGATTCATTGGAGGTGTGTTGTGCCCCGACCATAGGTCGAAGGGGTTTGCGATCGGATGGGGTCATGTTTTGGAGAGTATGGTGATGCAGGGGACACGGTATGCATGGGGTACATGTATGCTAGCCCACCTATATGACGAGCTACATCATATCGTATATGGTAGAGTCAGAAGCTCATCGCTATGCCCATTACTATAGACATGGGCATGGGAGCATTTTCGTAATTTTACTACTGACCAGTAGGACGTAGACTGTGGTCTGGTTATTGTTAGATGGAGACATGCACATAACATTGTTCTAGGTCAGCAAACCAGTGTAATAAGCAACACTTTTGATAGTTTGACATGTGATGCCTGGAGGCCATATTTGGACGGTGAGCCATGTAATGGAGGATTTAGATGCCTTGAAGACTTCCGATTTTTGATTGGACCTGACTACATGATCCCCGGAGAGATTTCTGTCATGCAGTATTTACGCTTGTCGATTCGGTGCCCGGTTGGTTCAACCATTTATGCCGGCATAATGAGCTTGCGTAATGGCCCACGATCTCATGATGCGCTATATAGTTCACCACTAGGAGCACAGATGGGATTTATTGTGGATGTTCTGATGGTGGGCTGGTACACCAAAGTATAACAAGATGTCTTGAGCATCCACCACCACGTATGTTTGATCCTGATGAGGCTGTTGTGCCGATTATTGCTCAGAGACGTCGACAGAGGGACTCAGAGTCAGGAGATGATTACTCAGAGGATAGTGATGATGAGGAGAGTAGTGGAGATGATGACTCAGATGGAGATGATGGTGGTGATGATAGGGGTGGAGATAGAGGTGGCAGAAGAGGCGGTAGGAGAGTTGGCAGAGGAGGTAGAGGAGGCAGAGGTGGACCACTGATAAGGCACACTGACCCATCCCCTTCCATAGATCTGACAGTAGCAGGTCAGATATCATCTCTGCAGAGTACCGTACAGAGCTTGCAGGCTCAGCTATCACAGGCACAGGCCTTGATTTCATAGTTGCAGGGTCAGGTGACTTTGATTACTGCTGAGAGAGACGCAGCTAGATAGTGGGGTGAGCAGGCCATTGCCTTAGCAGATAGCCTACAGAGAGTAGCAGGTAGCACTTTGCCAGGTGACATGATGAGGGAGGTTACCAGAGCCACACGAGAGGCAGAGTTCTATCGGACTAGATATCATGATTCAGTTCCACCTGAGCAGAGAGAGCTACACTCAGTCACGGTCTACTCATGGTCGCTCTCGTACTACTAGCAGGGGTGTGACATAGCCATTACCTCCTAGAGGGCCACCAGGGACAAGCGGAGCAGGTCCATCAGGGGCAGGTGATATAGGTCCATCAAGGGCAGGTTGTACAGGTCCTAGGCCAGCTCCATCAGAGGATAGCTCTGCCTAGTGCATTGTATATGATTCTTTTAGGATATTCTGTTGAGACATTTTGTATACACCGTGAGATGATCACATTTTTGATGATATTATATCTCTTGTAGTTGACATCCTTGTACATTTTGACATTCATTTTTGAGATATATGAAATGCAGCGATGATTTTATATGATATATGATGTGTATCCATATGATGTGTACTATATGATGGTTTCATGATTTATAATATTTATATACATGATTGTATGAGATGAAATTTATTTGATGAATGAATGTATATGGTAACAATGTATGCAATGTATGCTTTTTATGATTTTCTAATGCCAAAATGTATGAAATGATGTTTTTATGAATGTCAAAATATACTCAGTCATGTATTTGAAAAGATATAAACATTTGATTCTTTGCCAGCTTTTTAGAAATCTATAAATGCAAAATGCAGATTCTAACATGAATGCAATCTATACTAACCATGCAGGACATTCATACAATATTGCCATTTGGAGAGCTTATACATGCTTTTTGTATCATCATAGAGCTTTGAAATGTTGAAAGTTAATACAAGCATCAAAGGGTATGTTAGCACCAGTGATGTCCTGAGTATTGCTTTCATGATTTTTAATATAGCAAGTTAATACAAGCATCTAGGTATAATTGAACCGAGATGACCTGAGTATTGCTTGCATAAACAGACAAGAGTTAATCCTTTTCCTATGCAAATTCTGAAATGTCATCCATGATACATAGTAGAGCATGTCTCGCGACCAATTTGCATAGTACTAATAATTTCCTCGCAAACAACAGACAAAGAAAAATCATACTCCTTCCTTGTTTTTCTAGTTCAGTACATCATCGAATTCCTCCAGAGATATGATAGAAAATCAAACAACCATTCCATTCTTGCTTAAATTATTTCAAACATTTATTCAGATTAAGATCATCCAAGTTTTAGTTATCATTATTGATATTCTCACTTCGATAGTTGTTTGGATCATGTTGTTTCGATTTTCATTGGCATGAATATGTTTGTGATCGATTTGATACAACAATGTTTGTTTTGTTTTGTCAAACTGTTTTATGTCTGTTTTGGAATATTCTGAAAGCTCGTTGCCCCTCTCTTGTATGTTTCTGCGTTTTGCCCCCAGTGTAAACACAACCTAAAGATAAAAGATATGTACAAATTCATCAAGCCATGATGAAACCTAAAGATTCCCACTACATGATATGGATAATGAAAGATATATATAGATGATTGACATGGATGGATGATGCCGAAAGACATAAACTAATAAATGAAGGAATCCATTTTTATCACAAGTAGCACTTGTTTGCCAAGTTTTCACCACTTATTTTTATTGCACTTTTTCAAGATTTTTCTAATTTTTTTTTTTTTTTTTTCAGGACTTTTTAGACAGGACTTTTTGAGATGAATACTATTGATTGGCTCTTCAAACAGGTCCCCCTCTGATGTGGATAACTGATATGCTCCAGAACCGTATGCTGCTACAATAACAAATGGACCAAGCCAATTAGGTTCAAATTTGGCTTTCTTTTCTCTGTCTTGCTGATTACGTGGATTTTCTCTCAAAACTAAGTCACCCACTTGAAATGCCCATGGTTTAACTCTGTGGTTATAACTACGAGACATGACTTGTTGATAACCTTTCAAGTGATCAGCTGCATGTTGGCATCTTTCATCTAATAGTTCAAGCTCTTGGAGACGAGAAACCCTGTAGTCTTCATCAGTTATCAATCCCTTAAGTGAAACCCTAAGCAAAGGTATTTCAACTTCTAATGGTAAAATTGCTTCTGCTCCATAAACTAAAGTATATGGTGTAGCTCCTGTTGGTGTGCGAACACTGGTTCTATATGCCCACAAAGCTGGGTTGAGTTGAACATGCCAATCACGTCCAGCATCATTTACTGTCTTCTTCAATATCTTCAAAATGGTTTTGTTAGAAGCTTCTACTTGACCATTACCCTGTGGATAATAAGGTGTAGAGAACCTGTGTTGGATATGAAATCTTTCACAAAGTTCATCAACATCTTGATTCTTAAAAGGTCCGTAATCAATAGAATTAGGAATTCCATATCTACAAATAATGTAATTCAAGATAAATGAACATATTTGTTTACCAGTCACTGTTGTTAAAGGAACAGCTTCAATCCATTTTGTAAAATACTCAGTAGCTGTAATGATAAATTTATGACCATTTGACGATGAAGGATGTATTTTACCAACAAGATCTAATCCCCACTGAGAAAAAGGCCATGTCAAAATGAAAGGTTGCAGTTCTTGTGCAGGTGCATGAATAAGATTCCCATGAATCTGACATTTAGAACACTTCTTGACAAAAGTAAAAGAATCTTGCTCCATGGTAGGCCAATAGTATCCCATTCTGACAAGTTTCTTGGCTAAGGTCAAACCACTCGAATGAGTTCCACAAATACCACCGTGAACCTCTTGTAAGGCTTTTTCAGATTCGTCGCATTCAAGACATCTAAGGAGTGTACCATCAAGACCACGTCTATAAAGGATATTGGCAATTAAGGTATAACGGGATGATTGGCGTATGAAATTCTGTTTTTGGTTGCGGGATAAATCTAAAGGCAAGATGTTATCTTTCAAATAGGTATAAGTTTTGCCATATAAAGTTGAATCAGAACCAGTCAAATGACATATAACTTGGTTTTCGGGATTATCATATGCAGGAGAAAACAATTGTTCCACCAAGAATTCATACTTGGTTTGATCTTCTGATATTTGTAATAAGGAAGCAATGGTAGCCATTGTATCTACAGCTTTTATTATCAATCCTTGATATTTTAGAAAACTTTGATTGACACAAAATATTTTTTATAATCATCCACCATGTTCTTGTGGCTGGTAGTAACTTATCATTTTAGTTTGATAATCATCATTAGATTAATGACAAGTTAGAATCAATTATAAACTCTAGCTCAATTTTCCATCTCAAAGTTATTTTCAATCCCAAGGAGTACGCCTCATATTCAGCTATGGTGTTGTTTGTGCAAGGAAACATCAACCGAGCATGATCGTGGAGATGCTGGTATGTCCTTCAGTGTGTGTAACAAAGAATCCTCGCCTGTTTACATATTGGTGGCAAGATCCATCAAAGTACAATGCCCACTGCCTCTAAATTGCCGAAGACATCTCATGATCAGTGGAACCCAATGTGCATTGGATTATATCTCTTCAGGAAGGAGCTTCAACAATCGATCTCAATGACCTGTCCTGAATACTTTTCAATTCATATAAGGAATGTCAAACTCACTTAAGATCATTACCCATTTTGCAAGTCTTCCTGTTAAAGTAGCTCTGCTTAATAGGTATTTCAATGGGTCTATCTTTGTTATCAACTTAACTGTATGAGCCAACATATAATGTCGCCACTTTTGAGAAGCAAACACTACTGCAAGACAAGCTTTTTCAATGAAACTGTAGTTTAGCTCATGTCTTGTTAAGGTTCTGCTGATATAATATATAGCCCTTTCTTTACCTGTAGAGTCTTCTTGTGCTAGCAATGTGCCCAAAGATACTTCTGTTGCTGAAATATAGAGTATGAGTGGCTCTCCTGGAATAGGTGGAATTAAAACTGGTGGATGTGTAAGATATTGCTTGATCTGATTGAATGCTGCTTCACATTTGTCATCCCATTTAAATGGAACATTTTTATGCAATAAATGTGTAAATGGTGAGCTTTTGTCTGCTGGTTGAGCTATAAACCTTCTAATAGACTGTAATCCTCCTTGCAAGGATCTTAATTGACTGATATTTCGTGGTGGAGGCATGTCCATTATAGCTTGTACCTTTTCTGGATCAACTTCTATACCCTTTTCTGAAACAATGTACCCTAGGAGTTTTCCAGATGTAACACCGAAGACACATTTCTTTGGATTTAGTCGAACATTGAACTTCTCCATTCTGATAAATATTTTTGACAAGATTTCTAGGTGTTCATCTCGTGTATGAGATTTGGCAAGTAAATCATCAACATAATCTTCCATGAATGTATGCATCATATCATGAAAAATAGTTGTCATTGCTCTTTGATAAGTGGCTCCAGCATTTTTTAACCCAAATGGCATTACATTCCAGCAATAAGTACCCCAAGGGCATGTGAACAATGTTTTGTCTTGATCCTTTGGTGCAATTTTTATCTGGTTGTATCCCAAAAATCCATCCATAAATGAATACATTGCATGGCTAGTAGTTAAGTCAACAATCATGTCTATGTTGGGCAGAGGAAAATCATCTTTAGGGCATGCTTTATTTAAATCCCTGAAATCTGTACAAACCCTGATCCTTCCATCTGGCTTTGAAACAAAAATGTTTGAACCATCTCAAAGATAAATGTTGCCCGAATCCAACATCCAAAGCTTCTAATTTTCTTGACCAATAATGCAACAGTGTGGATGTATCTTTCAAGCTTTTGCTTTACGTGTGTTTTATCCTGTGTTTGATAGATAAATGATGCATTATTAGATTAGATCTAACCACATATGACCAAGCAAAGTTAATTTGATTATCCTTCAAGAACTGTATGAATTTCGATTTCTTCAACTGCTAATGTAGATAAAGGTAATTTGCAAACTTTTTGGTCGCTTCTACTTTTAATTTTATGTTGATTGATTATGTGGGCTCAATCAAAACAGAAGATCTTTCTTGATAATGTTTGGGAAGAGTGTCAAGTTTCTCATCCTTCAGTGCCTCAAAAAGGTTTTCACCGTCAGATTCGCTCTTTATTTTTCTCTTGTTGTGATCTACCACTGCCGTTTTTCGGTTTTCACCAATAGATCCATCTTTTATTTCATTTATTTTGCAGCTAAGAGACTTGACACTCTCCTTGTCAAACTCATGAGTATAATATTCTTGAATGAAACAATTGTTTTCTTCATTTGAGGAACAAAGGAAAGTTATAACATCTTCATCATTACTGAATGTAGGAATATGGATAGGTGCGTCAATGTCCCAATCTATAAGTTCTGGATAAACTAAGGGCATAGGATCATTAGGTTGGGTAAGGTCTTGAATTGTCAAAGTCATGATATGGTTATCATCCTCATGGTAGACAAGGTCTATGATAGTATTCTCCTATTGATTATCAATCTCGTTAGAATCTGATTCTTCCTCACTTGAGTCATGATCGCTTTGTAAAACATAATCGAGTGGAGGCCTTGAGCCTTCTCCTTGTATAAGAACAGGTGCATATTTGTGTATAGTATCAACTTGTTTATCCCTCCAAAATTCATCATTATAAATGGTGTCCCATTCATATTAATTAGAATCAGTATCTGAACTATTTTGCAATTGGAAAACTGATTCATGAGATTTATCTGACATGGATCCTCCTTCATGAATTAATGATGTCTGTTGTGAAGTAGGTTCTTCTTTATCTTTACCATATCCAAGTCTTGTTTTATCACTTGAATGCTTTGAAATAGGTTGAATTGGTTCCACAATTCCTTCTCTTCGTTTTCCTATAGGACCATTCCCTTCATAACCCATCTTTTGCATGATAGCGTACCCCTTACCATATTGTTCTTTAGGCAACTTAATGTGCAAGAGAGATTCATCTTCATCTTTGTATAGCCAATTTAGGATGTCCCTATCTTCAGCTTCTTCTTCAGTGGTATTTTCTCTAATGAATTTTCCATCAAACTTTGTGATTGGCATAGAAGCTTGAGATGTAGAAGCGGTTGCAATCTTTTGATTTGATAAAGTTGGTAAACCATGTGATCTTGGAGAAGGTGGTAAAGTAGAAAGAGATAGTGAATATTCACCTACCCCTTTGTCTTTAAACTTCAGCTTAGTATCAAGATTCTTTGTCAATTCTTGCAATTGGAATTGTAAATTGGAAGAAGAAACGACAAGAGCTTCTCTATTGTGTGGCACAAAGACATCTTGAGTTACTCTAAGATTTGAACAAGTTTGGGTACTATTGTAATCAGCTTGTATAGTTATTTCTTGTCCATCATATGGAAACTTGATACATTGATGATATGTTGATGGTACTGCTTGCATATCATGGATCCACGGACGACCCAAAAGTATATTATAAGACAGATCTCGATCTAGAACCTGACAAAAGGTATTCTTCACAACAGGTCCCACTCTGATAGGTAGTAATATTAATCCTTTAGAAGCTCTTTCTTCATCATCATATGCCTTGATGGTTATCTTCCTTCGTGGATCAATTTCATTTTCTGAAATTCCTAAGGCATTTATTAATTTTAAGGTACAAATATTCAAACCAGCTCCTCCATCTATTAAGACACGTCTAATTCGATGTTTATGGATCATGACTTCAAGATAGAGCGAGGAATTATGTGGATGTGTTATGGAAGCATCATCTTTGTCCGAAAATGAAAGACAAGTGGGGGAAGATAAATGTCCCACCATGGCTTGAAATTTGTTTGCATCTAGATCAGTATCAACAGTTGTGTTTACAAGAGCTTCTTCTAAAATATTCTTGTGTATGGGGGATATTTTAAGAAGTTCAAGAATGGATATTTGAGCTGATGTTTTTCTCAATTGATCAACCAGATTATACTGAGTTGGAGAAGAAATAGTTGTTTTAGATGAACTTCCTTTTAAAAAAACCTTTGTTTGACCTCTTGTTACATTAACCTGTTGATATTCTTGTTTTCCTTTGATTTTGATAACATTAATCCGATTATCATCTGTGTGAATGTGACGGATTATATTGTCTTCAATATTATGTATACTTTTGGCTTTGGTATCCGATGTTTCCCCCTTTTGGTAGTTTGGAAAAGGATCTTTGAATGCTTGATGATCATCATTGGTATGATGTCCCTCAATTGTAATAGTACCATTGTCAATTAAATCTTGTACCAGATTTTTCAAAGCTTGACAATTGTTTGTTCTATGACCTTTACATCGATGATAATTGCAATATCATTCCATGATGGTTTCATGGTTCATAATCTCTTGTGGTGGTAAGGTGATAACCTTATTATCACATGAAGCCTCCTCGAGAGCACTCAAGAGACACAACGTAAAAGCAAGAAAGTCCATCGATTTGAAAAGAATGAAGGTCTAGACAGATTTACTGTTTGTGCATTGCCAAGATTATTATTGAAATTACCACGATTTTGATTGGTATTTTGATTGGTCATGTTTTCTTGCTTGGAAATTTGTCCTTGTTGATTGTTGTTTCCTTGTTGAATTGTATTTCCTTGTGGATTGTTTCGTGGAGCACTTGATAGATTGAAAATAGATGGTCTTGTTCATAAATTATTTGCATCCACTATACCATCATTAACAACATTTTTGTTTCTATTCCAAAACCTTGTTTTATCGTTGTTGTTTTGATTTGATGTACTTGGATTATCAAGTTTTATCACTCCATTTTAGTCCAAGGCCCTCATCGGTGTGATTGTGTTTTCAATCAGCTTTCAAAGTTGCTTGAGGATCAATGGTTGCCTATATAGCTTAATTTTGATCAAGGTTATTAATAATATATCCATCTTTCCTTCTTTCAGAATAGGACGATTATCGTGTAAATAACCTTCCACCTTTGTAAAATGTAGTAAGCATTCTACCTTGTTTCACTCCTACAAAGATCAAGCATTGTTATTTTATGTTGAATATTGTAGGAGTATTGTGAGATAAACTGATTTATCAACTCCTCAAAAGTTTTGATAGGTGGAGTGATTTTTGAAAGCCACTCCATGGATTGTACACCTAGACTTCGTGGAAATAATCACATCAAGTATCATCATAGGCGAATTCAAGACTCATGTTTCGAAAATCCCTAACATGGTCAATGGGATCAGTTTTTCCATTATACCTATCATACTTAGGAATTTCACAATGTTTTGGAAATGAGATCATTTGAAGACTCCTATCAAATGGATAAGGAGATATGTCTTCCAATACATATTTCTTTGTTGTACCTCCTTGCATTTCCTTTATTTGCCCTTGTAATTCTTTTATCTGTTGGTTAAGAGCACTAAAGTCATTAGGAGGAGTTTTAGGATTTTGTTTAATCCCTTCTATGTCAAAGGTGTGAGGCAACTTAGCTCCTTGATTAGCTAATGAAAGAAAATATTTTTCTTTGTTACGTTCTAGAATTCTTTCCATAAGAGTATGGAATTGGGGATCTTGTTCTGCTTCTTGAAGCTTTTCTTCTGTTAAATCATCAAGATTAAATGTTTCCTTTTCTTTTTCATTTCGGTCACCCATTTTACTAGTTGTGGTTTCTCCCTCATCTTTTTCCATTTGTTTTTGAGATCTCGTGAAGACAGGCATAGATTTGTGTCCAAATTTTACTCACTTTTGATCAAAAGAGTGAAATAGTGCAATTTATGTGATATATATGAAAGTCAAGATAGAATGAAGATTCTATGACTTACACAAAATTTCTAATCTTATAGCTTGTGTTGTTCCCTAAGCGAAAGGATGAAAATCCTGTTAGCAGGAATATAAGCAAAAGATCAAGAAAAGGATGGTTTTGCACTTTATGAAATTTTGATCATGGCTTTGTAAAATGATGGATTTTATGATAGATGCCTAATGTATTCTAAGTTCTCTATTGCAAAATTTGATTTGGACGAGTAGAATATTCGATTGCTGGTTGGGGAATATAACTGAAACAGATGCGTTGACTATGGTTATGCCTTTGAGAAAGGGCTCTTCTTTGAAAGTAAGCTTGTGAATACAAGGGCTCTATGGCATAATCATCTGAAAGACCTCTAACACAATCATGATACCTATGAAGAAAGGTTCTATATTTGAGTAAAACTTTCCGACTTTGATATAGGAATCGTTGCTTCTTCAATAATTTCTTGTGATTGAGGGGTTTCTTTGGCTTCTTAATCCTTTTGGAAACGGATTTCTTTACAAACTTTGTGGATTTCCAATCTCGTAACATGAGATTGATCAATATGATAATGAGTGTTTTGGATGATCTTATCTAAATTAATGTAGTGAAAACACATCAAACAAATTTTTAAAACAGTTGTCTTAAGTCCTATGCTAAACATCAAGTGTATAACCAAAATGTTTTTCAAAAAGTGTTTTAACGGGTTTTACACATGACAAGCACTTCAAACAGACTCACTCTTAGTTCTCAAGTAGGTCATCATAGCAATCAACAGCCCACATCTTAGAACTACCGAATTATTACTGTACCTTGTCACCCCGAAGGGCCTTCGTGGTTTTGGTTGTCTTTCCTCCAGGGTGCTACTCAGAGGACACGTAATCTGGGATACCAGCATCCCCCCATAAAACAAATCCTTTGGTAGTTATATGGTGAGCATCTCGGGGTGATTCTTCCCCCAAGACCTGATCAACAATGTTCAAAAAATTGACTCTGGTTAGTTACTACATTAGTCTCTGTAGGTTTCTGCTCTCAAGGCAAATGATACTCTCTCTAAGAGACCTCCTCACCTTTAGAAACAAAGGTTTCTTGGGATGGTTATCAATGCACACCACCGTCAAGAGGGTTTCCCCACTTTGCTTTAAATTTTAGAGTGGGTGGAATAAATCATTTCTTGGCTTGAACCCACTTGAGTCGCTCCTCTTGGGTGAGTACTTTTTCCCACAAGAGTAGGCTCTCTAAAAGGTATTATGAAAACTTAAAATTGCATGAAATAAAATAGATGAGTTTGGCATTTTGATCACCCAGTTAAGGGGAGAGCATAGGCCTATAACCGAAGACAAAGCAAACAAAGGTTCAATTGTTAAGCACCAAATGAAAATTTTCTAAACTAAGTGAAGATGTTGCTTCACATAAACAGAAAATTCATTTTAAGCCTAAATTGAAAAATGAAGTGTCTATCCTAGGATTGCTTCATTTTACCTTAGATGACTACCCTAGGATTGGTTCATTTTATGCTTAAATGACTACCCTAGGATTGGTTAATTTTATGCATTTAAATGACTACCCTAGGATTGGTTCTTTTTATCCTTTTAGATTATTAACTGTCCGCGGCTACGTCGGAATCAGTTAGATTTTTTTACAATTACAAATTACAAAGCCGCCTTTTAAAAGTTACGCTGCAACAGACATTATAGGCGCTGCAAAAATAGTTAAGGGCACTGCAAAAACAATTAAGGGCGCTGCAAAAACATTTAAGGGCACTGCAAAAATAGTTAAGGGCGCTGCAAAAATAGTTAAGGGCGCTGCAAAAACAGTTAAGGGCGCTGCAACAGTCTTCAAATGCGCTAATCTGGAGGTGACCTTCCCGAAACATGTTGTTTGTGCTATTCCACTATTTTTTTCCTGTAATCAGTCAAAAGAAGCTACAAAAAGATGTTAAAAAGGGGGCAAGAGCCCCACGGTGGGCACCAAAAATGTGTAATGTTTATTAATGATTAATCTAATTGAAAACAAAAACACCAAATGAAACATTAATCTAAAGAAAACTAACTAAAATTAAGCAAACCAGTATTCTTCAGAGCCGTCCCATTTTCTCTATCTACAGTGATTCTTTTGAAGCTATTGCTCTTAGATTATGTAAGCTAGGCTTCCTTCAAATGGCAACTTGTAGAACGAGTATACAAATGAAAATGCCTTACTATTCTATATGCTGATGAAGATGAGATTGATGATACGGATATGGACAGGGGCTGTGGATTATGCACAGGGGCTGTGAATAAGAGATATCATGATTCTATTGCTATTGCTATGATTCTATGCTATTTACGCAAGGAGCATCGCATTTAACGCTATGATGCTATGAATGGCTCATATTTTTTGTTAAACTCTATATATGATTTGGAGCTCCCTACATCGTATTTATGATTTTGCAAGCCCATCCCTACTCTAAGAATCTACTATCAGAGATTGTCCGTAAGTTTGAATGGTGGAAGAGAATGAGATGCTGGTATTAAAACAGGGAAAATGGAGGCTAGAGAAGGATGATTCTGTTTTCAACCCATCGCAACAACTGCACGTAAAATGTAACTAATTTTCAACCATTTGCTTCCCAGAGTTGAAGATAATCCCAAATTAAATAAATTAAAATAAATTGACAATTTATTAATGGATTTTGATTTTGAAAACTATTGAAAGATTTAATTAAATATTTTGTAATATTTAATTATGATGTGACTTTATAAGAATTTGAAATATTTAAAAGATTTAATTAAATATTTTTTTGGAAATATTTAATTATGAATAGATTTTTGAATCGAATTAGAGGAATTTTGAAATGATTTTAAGAATGAATATCTAAATTGGATTAGAGGAAATAATTAAATATTTTGGAATATTTAATTGTAAATGATATTTAGAAGAAGAATAATATTTTAATCTTTATTTGAATAAGATATTCAAACAAAGATTATTGGTAATTAATATAAATAAATCGTAATGTTTATTTAATTAATTAAGAAATGAATATGAAAAGATGATTAAATAAACTTATTTATTTAATCAAAATGAAAGAATGAAGAAATATAAATAAATTATTTATATTTATTTATACGCAGATAGAATTCAAAGATTTTAATTAAATATTAAAAATATTTAATTAATTACCAGACAATATGATGTGACCATTTAAAGGTGTATACAATCAACATTGTTGGGACTTTTAAAACTGTCTATTCCATTGAAGTTCAACCAATGCCTATATCACATGCTTAGTATACTTGATACTCATTAGGAGTATAAAGAAAACAAATTCTTTTTACAAGATATTTCGACCAAGTAAAACATGGTATAAAAACCTTTCCAAATGTACATGCCAATGGAAGTCAGCAATAAACCAATATCCTTTAAACCATATCAAATACTGATGCAATGTGATCAAATGTCAAACAATAATAATGTTGCTCAATACCAAATCACTTTACAAAGTGATTGACCACAATGAAACAATGTCATAACTTGTATGTTTTGTGCAAAAATAAAATGTGCCACTCATATATCATATGAAGACAACTTGTCAAAGATCAACTTGAATATACCTGAGACTTGTAATGATATTAGTCATATATACATGAATAACCATGCCATATACCTAAAACAAAATATATACCCTAAAGAGAATGCATGGCCTAAAACAAATGCATGTCTTTCTATAATGAACGTATGTTAAACATCAATACCAACATGTAAAAACTAAAAACAACTAAAATTTGAAAGTGCATGCTATGAACCATGTGAATCACCATGTGAACCAATTGTAAACATCATGTACCACCAAGATCATATAAATGTGTCACCAAAGCTAGTTCTATCATCAAGGACAAACAATCACAACAAACAAATGAAAGCCAACAACAGTGTCCTCATGGTGATGGTATGTTGTAAGAAATTTTACAAATGTTACTGAGGTGACCAAATGAACCACCAGAATCTCCACATCCACCCGAACTAGGTGTGGCCTGATCAGGTCCATAGCATAACCGATGGAAACTAGTACATACATGTGGTCTCGACATTCCTAGAGTGATACTCGAACCAACTCCATAAAACACTCCTCCATCCTCATCATCTCTATTCTCCATAATCGCTATCATAGAAGCATGTTGATTATGGCCTCCTGCAAGAATAGTAAGGGATCCTAATGTCGAGACCACCACACATTGATGCATAGGTGTGGGAATGGCGGGACCAAGAGGAGCAGCAATAGGTTTCACATGCATGGGACATTGGGGATCAACCCTTTCCCTAAACCTCTATTGTGGCATGCTGCCACCAACACCCTAAAATGATTTAAAATCAAAATAATTGGGCTTTTGCCCCATAAAAAACACTACATATAGTTTCCTCAAAAAACACAATGAGACCTCAAAATTAGCATGTGGTGGACTAATCAAATACCATATACCATCAATCCCAAAAATATGCACTCATCTATGGATGTATACACCACCCCATGGATATTCTATATTTTTTGGGAGGAATGGGCTATCAAGTAATAGGGCCGAGAAAGTAAGTCGCTAGATCAACTTTTGTTATTGTAAGGTCTAAAATTTCTTTATAGGAGAAACATTCTACATAAAAGTGTCTCATCTACTCTCTTTCTTTTTGATTCCTATCTAGATCAAAATCAATAGTCCTAATGGCATCCACAACATTTTACATCATAGATGCAAAACGTCTCACATGTGGTGGAATCAGTGCTTGATTTTGCATAGCATTGATTTGATTTTGAATGGATTTCAAGTTTGATTATTTATGTGTGCTTGCAAGCGAACCTCATTAGATGCAACAAGTGTTGGAGGTGGGATATTAGGTTGAGGGGGTTGAGGGGGAGGGGGAGGTGGAGGTGGCCGAGGTGTTGGATTGATGATATTATCAATGTTAAATTGACCCATGATATCAGATATAAGTGCACCTGCATTTAATTATACAAAATTAACATACAAACTTATAAAATTACAAGAAATAGTTAAATTTGAAACACACATGAAAGTTTGTTTAAATAGGTTTGCATACATATACATACACATACATACATTGATTGAACTTGAGCATGTGCATACAAAATTCAAAATTTGACATGTACATACATTTTAAATAAAAAATACGATGCAAATTTTTCATGCATACATCATTCAACTAAACTATGTACATACATACAAATTTCAAAATTTAAGATCTAGAACTATGCAATTTTAATACATGTACATACTAAAAAATCAACTTGAAACATTCACAAAAAGATCATTTTATTTCTAATGCATATATATATTACATTTTTCCAACAGGAAAAATCACGATCTAGTAGATAGTCATAAAATATATACTATTATAAATTCATCATTATAAGTTCATAAATTCCACCAAATTCATAAATTCATGTGTCACTAAAAATAACCATCCAACCAAAATCATAAAATCACATCACTAAAAATATCCATCCAACCAAATTCATAAATTCATCACACAAAATATCCATCGAACTAAATTCATAAATTCATAACTATCAGATCATTGTCTTAGTTTATAAACTATTATGGCTCTCTACTGCATCTCTTCATTTCTTTGTGTTTTCCTTTTTAGAATCAAAAGTTCTCCTCTCCTCTATCCATTGTCGATGCTCATCTAAGATCCCATCCATAGTCCTAATAACATCAACAATAGTTTGCATCCTAGACTCAAACATCCTCATAGGTGGTGCAATACATTCTTCATTTTGAATAATGTTGATTTGATCTTTGATGATTCTAACATTGGCACTGATTCATGCTTTCAAGTGAGCACCATCAATTTTAGGTGCTAGAAGTGGGGAGTTATGAGGTGGAGCGGGTGGAGCTAGAGGTGAAGGTGATGGAGATGGATTGCGTGGAGATAGATTATGAATATTATTGAATCAATCCATGTGATCTTTAAGATATTAGTGAACCTACATTAGATTTGTAATTTAAAAATGTAAGATACATGTCTAGGAAATACCCTTAAACCATTCAATATAAATGTCCTAATTGAATAAAAATGATAAAATATGTAAGCCTCATTTATGTCTAAGGCATGTTACTTGAATGATAAAGTAATTAACTATTAATATAGGACAATTTATGAATGCTATAGGGTTTGTGGTTTAGACTTTAGGATTTAGATTTTAGGGTAGGATGGATTAAGGGGCTCTATGTAGTAAGTTCCTAGTACAAAATGACATGGCTTTTAAGTGAATAAAATTTGGTGAAGATGCCCAAGGCAACCAAATTTCATTAAGGTCTAAGGCAACGTCACCAAATTTTATTCACTTGAGCCATGTCATTTTTTCCTAGGACCTTACTAGACATAGATTCCCTTAAGCCATCCTATCACCCTAAACCATAAGTTGATCAACCTAGATCATGAAATCTCATACATATTATAATCTTCAATGATCTTATTATTGTTAAATTTGGTTGCCTTGGGAAGCTTCACCAAATTTTGAGAAATTATTTGATCCCATTAAGAAATGTCATATTAGGAAACCTTAAGACATCCTAAATTATTGCTTAAAGGGATCTATGTAGTAAGGTCCTAGTACAAAATGACATGGCTTAAGTGAATAAAATTTTCTTAAGATGCCTAAGGCAACCAAATTTCATTAAGGTCCTAGACCACCTCACCAAATTTTATTCACTTGAGTTGGATGTCATTTTTTCCTATGAACTTAGTATACATAGATCCCCTTAATCCATCCTATCACCCTAAAAAATAAATAAATCAACCTAGATCATGATTTATCTCATTCATATTATAATCTTGCATGATCTTATTATTGTTAAATTTGGTTTCCTTGGGAAACTTCACCAAATTTTGAAAACTTATTTGATCCCCTTAATAAATGTCATATTAGGACCCATTAAGACATAGATTTATGGTTTAAGGTGATATGATGGCTTAAGGGGATCTATTTCTAGGGAGATCCTAGGACAAAATGACATGGATCAAGTGAATAAAATTTGGTGAAGTTTCCCAAGGAAACCAAATTTCATTAAGGGCCTAGGAAAAAATAATGGTTTTAGGGTTTAGGGTTTAGCGTAATAGGATGGCTTAAGGAGATCTATGTAGTAAGGTTCTAGGACAAAATTACATGGCTTAAGGGAATACAATTTTGTGGAGTTTCCTAAGGCAACCAAATTTCATTTTAAGGTCCTAGGACAAAATGAATGCTTTAGTGTTTAGGGTTTAGATTTTAGAGTTCAAGGTTTAGGGTTTACATAACTTAGGGTGAAGTTTTGGTGGCCCTTGCAATAATGGTCTTGCAAGTTAGTGAACAAAATTTTCTTGTGGAATAGTTGATTGAGATATCTCTTGTTTCAACTCACCAACCTAGATCATGAAATCTCATTCATATTATAATCTTGCACAATCTTATTATTGTTAAATTTGGTTGCCTTAGGAAACTTCACCAAATTTTGATAACTTATTTGATCCCCTTAAGAAATGTCATATTAAGATCCATTAATACATCAGTTTATGGTTTAGGGTGATAGGATGGCTTAAGGGGATCTATGTCTAGTGAGGTCCTAGGACAAAATGACATGGATCAAGTGAATAAAATTTGGTGAAGTTGCCCAAGGCAATCAAATTTCATTAAGGTCCTAGGAAAAAATGATGGCTTTAGGGTTTAGGGTTTAGAGTTTAGAGTTTAGGGTTTAAGGTAATAGGGTGGCTTAAGGGGATCTATGTAGTAAGGTCCTACAACAAAATGACATGGCTTAAGGGAATAGAATTTGGTGGAGTTTCCTAAGGAAACCAAATTTCGTTTTAAGGTGCTAGGACAAAATGAATGCTTTAGTGTTTAGGGTTTAGATTTTAGAGTTCAGGGTTTAGAGTTTAGGGAACTTAGGGTGAAGTTTGGGTGGCCCTTGGAATAATGGACTTGCAAGTTAGTGACTAGTTTATGAATGTTTTTATTTTATGAATAGATTGACTATTCCCATAATAGAAACACATACTTATGTATTATTAAGATTGAGTTTGATGTATATTTTAACTAGATATTTTTTTAATTGAATACAAGATTATTTTAATTTAACATTTTTTTCATTAATATTTCCCACTTAAATATTGAATCAAGTATTTTATTTTTGGAATGTTTGGAATTGAATATAAGATTAGTTAATGTTGAATCAAGTATTTTATTTTGAATTTTTTGGAATTGAAAGAACCTAAGAGAAAGAAATTAAAATATTGAAATTATTTTAGTGTCTAGGTAACTAGTGCAAATTGAGATTCTAGACTATTTAGAAGCCTAATTAACAACTAATTTACTAGAATGAGGGTTAAGATTTTTGAAAGACAAGAGACAACACATGCAAACAAGAAATGGAAACAGGGCATGACTAAGAGAGATCAAAACATAAAATAGAAATGTTCAAATGCAAATATTATCTAATTAAGTGACAATAGGAAATGGATTGTACAAGGATTTAGGAATTTGCTACCTAAATTTGCAAACAAACATTGACAAAATTTATGAATTGTAACTATTATTTAACATATTGTTTTCTATTCTAATTATAATTTAGCATTGAAAGTAACGTTTAACATATTATTTTCTCCCTACAATGCAAATGAAATTTAAAAAATTTAAGCAATACAATTGAATTTTTTCTATTAAATCAAATATTCTTGAGCTCGAAATCAAAGTTTTCAAATGCAAAATGATTTGTTTGATTTCAATTTAGGGTCTTAGCAATTCTTTTTGTTTCAATTCAATTTAGGGTTTCAATCTAAGAAATTAGGGTTTTTAATGCAATTTTTTTGTTTCATTTCAAACTAGGGTTTTCAATTCCAATTTTTTTTGTTTGATTTGAATTTAGGGTTTCAAAAAGCTTGATTAGATTTTTCAAATGCAATTTTTTTTTATTTCATTTCAATTCAACATTTTGATATGCAAATTTTTGTGTTTCCTTTCAATTAGTGTTTTCAAATTCAATTTGTTTTGGTTTGATTGAACAATTTAGGTTTCAAAATCTTTTTTTTTTAAATACAATTTAAGGTTGATTTTTTCCATTCTATTCAATATCTTATGGTTTCATTGCATTTTTTCATCTATTTCTACAAACCATCATTTCTACTGTTACATGAAATAAAATGCTTCAAATGCTAAATAAATTGGAAAAAAAACATGCTAAAATCTATTCTTTTATTAAAATTTTCAATAATTTTTTTTTTTTAAAAGCAAAAAATTGGGGGTGGAGGCGCACCTAGAAGTCATTACACTATCATTATTTCCCTCACCAATTCGGGATCTCGTGCAGAATGAAATCAGTTTCATTTGTTTAAAAAAAAATACCATCTTAAAACGGGATCTTGTTTATTACAAAACAGGATACAAATCGGGATTTCATTTTTCATTTGTCGGTTTGGGACCCTTTAACAAATAGGACCCTAATTTTTTAACATTGGGATCCCATTTATCAAAATTAGGATCCCATTTTTGCAATGTCAATTTCGGTTTTTTAGCTAAGGAAAAAAATTACACATTTTGTGGACTCAACTTCTTGCACTTACACCAAGGCTTTATAAAAAGGAGAAATAAAGGAACATAAAATTAGATCCCAAGGATAAATAAACTAGTAAAAACTATTAGAGAAAATCACCTAGGAATCAACTACAAAATAACCTTCATGAGATAGAGAGGAGCACCAATCTACTTCACTAGAGAGAAAATGAAAAATGAGATTTGATTAATTTACACAATATTATAGCCCTTTAAAGTCATAAAGTATATGGTGTCTATAAAACTACCCAATACTGGAAAGAAACCACCCGAATCAATAAAATTATTATGCCTAAGTTAACTTAAGCCTAATGTAAGTATAATTTACTCTAACTCCCCCCCTTAAGTGCAACTTAGGGAGAATTATTATGCAAAAATAAAAATACAGTATGGGTCCTGGCTACACAACCATGTTAGGTACCTATTTACAACTATAAAAAGAAATCTCTTGCAACCAAAGAAATGGAGAAAAACGCTATGGGAAAAAACCCCTCTTCAAAAGAGAGAAAACAAAACAAAAATGATGCATGGATGGAGGACTCAATCACACCCCCCAAGCACTACATACATCATGTATATACAATCAATATCCCTCCCATAAGAAATAAAGAGAGAGAGACTATATAGCCCCCCCAAAATGTGTAATCACCTATAAAAATGGTAAGTGCTTGAAGAAAAAACATGATCTAATGTCAAAAAACAACTTGTCTCCCTTTTAGAAGAAAAAAAACCAAATACAAATGCAAGTGTGCTTCTCATTCTAGATAGGAATTGAAAGAAAGAAACATGAAAATGTATAATGATCTCTCTGAAATTTGCTCATGTGTCACCAAGACCTTGGAAAATGATGTCATAATCCAATCAAGAATATTCCCAATCACAACAGAAGGTGAAAAACAAGTTACCACTGGAAATTGATGTTGAACAATATCTAGAGAGTAAAATGGGGTGACAACAGTTGTACCACAACTATATCAAATAGGAGGGATATACCCTCAAATGTTTCCTCCAAATCTAAAATACGAGATACTACAAGCAAGCAAGCAATGAATGTCCGATAAATAAGAATCCCAATCAGGAAGACAATGAGATACTAGTTGTGATGAATCACTGGATGTGCACAATGAATCATCAACACAAAATGAATGGTCCTATTGAACAATAATGATAGGAGCCTCAATCAATGACTTTTCACAATGAATCATTGAAGGTGAAGGTACAACATCTCTAATGGAGAAGGAGCATCTGAAGAACCCTCAAAATCGTCATCTGAGGATTTAAATTATTCAAACACTTCAAACTTTTGCATAGTAGCATGATCATAGGGTATCATGTCTCAAAAATCAAGAGGCACATGACAATATGAAATAGGATCATCTGACAATTGCTGAGTATCAGGATCTCCATGTATTTCCCAAATTTTAATCCAAAGAATATATGGAAACTCAAACTGATCAATAGAATCCAAAGTGACATCATCAATATGCATTGTAATAACTCCTAGGACATGATGCCTTTTGCAATTCCATGCAAATTTCTTACTATTAGTACTAGGAATGGGAACAACATTATACAAGTGTGGAAACAAATGAAGCCAATGAAGATGTTTTATGATACCATCTCTCCATTGTTTATAGTTTCTCCTTTCCAACATAATCATAGCAAGACGCAATGAAAACCCCATAATCAACTATGAAAAATCTTCAAAAATACAAAGACAATAACCTTCAACAACAAATAGAAAATACCAAATACTTTTCATTGATATGTGGTTTGTGAAAATCGACTTCCATTTGCAAAATATATGCTAAAATTAAAAAAGGCCTATAGAGGTTCTTTCAGATCAAGCACATTGATGTTGAACAATATCCAGAGACTGAAATGGGGTGACAACAGTTGTACCACAACTATATCAAATAGGAAGGATATACCCTCAAATGTGTCCTCCAAATCTGAAATATGAGATACTATGAACAAGCAACAAATTTTTGACAAATAAGAATCCCAATCAGGAAGAAAATGAGATACCGGTTGTGATGAATCACTAGATGTGCACAATGAATCATCAACACAAAATGAATGGTCCTACTGAACAGGAATGAAAGGAGCCTCAATCAATGACTTTGCACAATGAACCATTGAAGGCGAAGGTACAATAATTTTCATTGATGGAGAAGGAGCGTCTGAATAACACTCTCAATCCATATCTGAAGATTTAAATTATTCCAACACTTCAAACTCTTACATAGTAGCATGATCATAGGGTATCCTATTTGAAAAATGAAGAGGCACATGACAATCTAAAATAGGATCATCTGAGAATGGCTGAGTATCAAGATCTCCATGTATTTCCCAAATTTTAATTGAAAGAATATATGGACACTCAAAATGATCCATAGCATCCAAAGTGACATCATCAATATGCATTATAATAACTTCTAGGATATGATCCCTTTTGCAATTCCATGCAAATTTCTTACTATTAGTAGCAAGAATGGGAACAACATTATACAAGTGTGGCAACAAATGAAGCCAATGAAGATGTTTTATGATACCATCTCTCCATTGTTTATAGTTTCCCCTTTCCAACATAATCATAGTAAGACGCAATGAAAACCCCATAATCAACTATGAAAAATCTCCAAAAATACAAAGACAATAACCTTCAACAACAAATAGAAACTCCCAAATACTTTTCGTTGATATGTGGTTTGTGAAAATCAGCTTCCATTTGCAAAATATATGCTAAGATTAAAAAAGGCCTATAGAGGTTCTTTCGAATCAAGCACACTGATGTTGAACAATATCCAGAGACTGAATGGGGTGACAATAGGTGTACCACAACTATATCAAATAGGAGGGATATACCCTCAAATGTGTCCTCAAAATTTGAAATATGAGATACTACAAGCAAGTAATGAATGTCCAACAAATAAGAATCTCAATCAGGAAGACAATGATATACTAGTTGTGATGAATCATTGGATGTGTGCAATGAATCATCAACAAAAAATGAATGGTCCTACTGAACATGAATGATAGGAGCCTCAATCAATGACTTTGCACAATGAATCATTGAAGGTGAAGGTACAACAACTATCTCTGATGGAGAAGAAGGAGCATATGAAGAACCCTTGCAATCCTCATCTAAAGATTTAAATAATTCCAACACTTCAAACTCCTACATAGTAGCATTATCATAGGGTATCCTATCTGAAAAATGAAGAGGTACATGACAATCTGAAATAGGATCATCTGAGAATGACTGAGTATCAGGATCTCCATGTATTTATTTTAATTCAAAGAATATATGGACACTCAAAATGATCAATAGCATCCAAAGTGATATCATCAATATGCATTGTAATAAATCCTAGGACATGATCCCTTTTGCAATTCTATGCAAATTTCTTACTATTAGTAGCAGGAATGTGAACAACATTATACAAGTGTGGCAACAAATGAAGCTAGCAAAGATGGTATCAATCTGGCAACAAATGAAGCTAGCGAAGATGTTTTATGATACCATCTCTCCATTGTTTATAGTTTCCCCTTTCCAACATAATAATAGCAAGACAATGAAAAATCCATAATCAACTATGACAAATCTCCAAAAATACAAAGACAATAACCTTCAACAACAAATAGAAACTCTCAAATACTTTTCGTTGATATGTCATTTGTGAAAATCAGCTTCCATTTGCAAATGATACCATCTCACCATTGTTTATAGTTTCCCCTTTCCAACATAATCATAGCAAAACACAATGAAAACCCCATAATCAACTATGAAAAATCTCCAAAAATACAAAGAAAATAACCTTCAACAACAAATAGAAACTCCCAAATACTTTTTCTTGATATGTGGTTTGTGAAAATCGGCTTCCATTTGCATACTATGTGCTAAAATTAAAAAAGTCCTATGGAAGTTCTTTCGAATCAAGCACTTGATCCCACCGTGTTACCACGTTCATTCTTAACAAGAATGTCAAGCATCTGATCCCACTGTATGACCACATTCATCCTTGACAAGAATGTAAATGGGACCAACCAACCAATCAAGGCTCACCAAACCATCAACAAACCAAGTTCCATCTAGGCACAACCACTGAGTACCACCACAATCCACAAGCATACAAGTCAACATACACTGTCTCCAATCACCATGGGTGAGAGATTTTGAATGCCACTGTGAGACTAGCTCAAACCATGTTGAGGGCCGCAACACAATAAGAAGACTAAAGAAGATCTACACACTCCCAATGTGGGACTTAAGATCCTCACCAAACTATTTCTATCAAAAAAATAGGAAACCTTAGAAACAGAGGAAATTCACCTATACACACCAAAAATAAATCACAGTCACTAGAGTTTTATCGCAACCTCTACAAAATAGTGGCTTTATCAAACAATGCAAATTACCACCATAACAAATTATTCAAGTCTCATTCACAACCTTTGCACAACAGGAATGATGGCCTAATAGAGCAACTTGTGGTTTGCATAGTCCATGCCTTCCACAGATGAAAATCAGGCCCTCCAAGTGATTGAGAAAAATGGCTTGGTCCAATCCTTTACTACAAAATGATTAGAGAATTCACATGCCTCTCAAGAGAAAATTGACCCTCCAAAGAAAACGTGACATATTCAACCTCAAGAATGGGTTTCCTCCAAGCAGTAAATGCTTTCCTTCTGTTGTCATTTCTCCCATAGAGGAATCAATGTCTTCAAGCAAAAAATAAAGCTAATCATGGCCTCCAACAAGTAAAATGGCCTAGCAAAGATTGAGATCACGATTGCCAAACTAGCACAACCTGGAACAAATGTACAAGGTGTGCTCCTACGCACCCTCCAATCTCACCTCCAATTTCACACTTTCCCAACAAAAGAGTCCAACACAAATCATTGTTTCTAGACATAAAACCGGCCTCTTTCAGCACATCACGCCTCCAAGAAAAATATTCAGGGCTCCAATAAGTATCGCGCCCCAAGAAGTGTTTCAATGACTGGAAAAATTGATGCTAGTAGCCTCCAATCGCAGACTTCAAATGCGCCTCCCCTTTTAGTCCATTGGCAGAATTTAAAGGGAAATTGTAGGTTTTTATGACACCAAATGAAAATCAGGCTCTTCAAATCAAATGTTGAACTCTTCATGTTGGAGCAAAGGTCTCTGAAGCAAAGAATTTCCTCAAAAGTAAGAGTCAGGCCTTTCTTCAACTGGAAAAAAAAATGCCTTCAAAATAGATCAATATGCTTCCAAAAACCACCTCTTCACAAATTCAAATCGTTCCCTCTTTCAAAGGAATCGCTCCTCTATAGAGAATCACAACCTCTCCAATTTTAAATCATTCCTAGCAAAATCTATAAATAGGCAATTTTAAACTCTTAAAAATTTCAAATGCTGGAAAAAATCGATTTCAAAACTCTCTCCAGTGAAAACTCTCATGGGAAGGGTTGAAAAATGGTTTGCTATGATACTATGTTAGAGCAAAGCACCCATAAATCAATTGTAAAATAACCTTCACAAGATAGAGAGGAGCAACATGCTACTTCACCAGAGAGAAAATGAAAAATGAGATCTGATTAATTTACACAATGTTACAGCCTTTTAAAGCCATAAAGTATATGGTGGATGTAAAACTATCAGATACGAGAAAGAAACCACCTAAATTAATAATTTACTCTAACAAAAACCAATTGCAAAAAGGGAAAAAAAATGTTGATATATCTCTTGGTATATATAAACACTTTATTGTTCGAATATCCATGGGCCCACCATAAATTTTGGTTTATTTTTTCCTTTTCATTCATCATAGTTAATAACTTTATATTCTCCTACATCACCTCCTTCATATATGAAAATGATTTAAATTTTTAGAATCACATGATATCCCTTTTATTTTGTATAAATCTTATTGTTATTTCATGATCCTTTTCACCAATGGCACAACCTTAAAACAAAAATAAATTTTCATAATATCCATACTACCTATTGTGTGTTAATTTATCCTTAAATATTGATTGGTTTGAACCGAATTTGGAGTAATTGTGGGACCTCCTTGCCACATTAATTTTTACAAAATAAATGGGTTAGAAAATATAAAATAACTTTTCTACTATTTTTTTATATGTGTCATTTATTACATGGGAAATGAGATGAAGATTTGGAAATGAGACATTTAAAAAGTAAATTAATTAGAACTTTGGAGAATAAAATATCAACCATTTGATCATATGATAATATAAGATATATATTTATTCACACACTAACGCCTTGACCATCATTAGGGGTGTTTCCCCCTTGATCCCCACAAGAGACACTCCCCCTTCACCCCACTAGTGCCTAGTTACCCTAACCACTACTTGAATTTTAAGAAAAAAAAGAATATATATGGGGGATTGCAATGACAAAGTATACTTTTATGGAATAATTCACCATGGTAATTAATTGTCATATCTATTTTTACTAATATTTTTCAAAAATATTAAAAATTGTGAGTTATGTGCATAGATTTTCCAAATATTATTTTTTAAACAAAAAAAAAGATTCACCAATAAAATTTAATAATATTTTAATAAAAAACATTTTTCAAGATTTTATAATATTTTAAGGGGTATTTTCTTGAAGTTATCACTAATTATGAAACCCCATAAAGCACATCAACTTTCAAGACTTTATTCCATATAATCGTTTTCATATACACCATTTAGTTGAGTTACTTATTATTCGACCTTAGAGATTAACCCTCTCTACTTTAAGTGTTCCGAAAACTTTAATTCACCTTTTAATTCACTAACACTTCCTACATTACTTGACACATCTCATGAGTATCCACATCCTTTTTATGTTTATTTTCACTTGAACGTGAGAATATTTATTTTAAAGCATCTAATAAGCATGGAATTCATGATTTGTTATTTAACACTTTAGATGCATGTTATGAAGAAGATTTGACTTGATACCTTTTTATTTTAATTATGATTATAATTTTCGTGATGTTTCTTCTTATTGTTTTTCTATGTACACCTATAATATTTCTTGATACAATAAATTATAAAGTTAATGAGTATTATTCTAAAATACATGCGAATAAATTATGAGGTGATGAAGTTGACCACCTTCAATTTCTTATGATGCACTTCCTTTTCCACAAGACCCTTTACCTTATACTCATTTTAAACCCTTTCTTCAAATCCTCTTACATCTTCCTACACTTTTTTCACTCCCTATCCTCCTTAAGGTGATATTGCACCTTCACTTTAATTGGCACAATTTTACTACACAATGCAAATAATCTAGCACATCCTAGTTATTATTGAAGCCCACATGGGTCAATAGAAATATCCTAGACAAGAGACCTACCACCTATAAAGTGAATAGGATTTGACACATAAAAAAATTAATGGATCTTGTAGCTAGTGCGTGGTAGGAGTTCAATGGAGTTATGTGGATAGAGATTACACATTGAGGACCACCAATTGGTTAGTGGCACATAGCTAGTGAATTAGAGAATGGAAAGTGGATTGGAATATAAAACTAGGGGCTAAAGTGAAGGATCCAAGTAGGTTTAATATGCACTTAGAAATGTGTTATGTCAACCTAAGTAGTGGGAATGGTGCTAATGGAATTGATCTCATACCTATATTTTTTTACCCATTGGTAATATGAAATCAACTATGAATTAGAAAATTTGGGGAGTGAGAAAAGTGTGGGCTATCAATATAGATAATAGTGATAGAGAAAATGTGAATTTTGGAAAAGCATAGGCTTAAGGCCCAAGACAAGGGCTTGGGGCTTAGACTTTGAAAGATCATATCTATGGGTTGTCATTAAAAGGATTTGTAGCTTGAAACAAAGGGAAGAGAGAGAACTGCTAGGAAGAAAAAACACAACCCAAGACACATAAGTACACCAAAAAATACACAAGACCATAAGGGACACCCACAAGTTCATGAACATACAACCTAAAGTGATTAGACCAATCCAATGATGTTATTTGATTTGTCCTTTTTTAAAGTACATTGGATAAATGCACATATAGATAAATAATTAGATTGAGGATATGCATAAATTTAACTAGAACATCCACTACAACCAATTTTATGGAAAGAAACCCTAACCACACCCACACAAAATCCTAACATAATCTATATTGCATCAATTATCTATATAGGGTTTGAAACCCTACAGGAAGATAACTTTCACGGAAAGCAATATTTTGGGGGA
Source organism: Sequoia sempervirens (assembly GCA_007258455.2). Lineage (NCBI taxonomy): Eukaryota > Viridiplantae > Streptophyta > Pinopsida > Cupressales > Cupressaceae > Sequoia > Sequoia sempervirens. The sequence goes on along the minus strand of VDFB02331055.1, from coordinate 28,210 downwards.
AAGGCTAGCACACCTATTCAAAAAAAAAATTAATAGTAGTGTTTTTAACATTTAAACCATCATATTTGTAGTAATGTTTTTAACCTTTTTTTTCTAATTTAAAAAGTATATTCTTTTCATTCTAATTGATATTTTATTTATTTGTTGTTTAAGTGATTATAAATAAAGTGTAATATTTTATTAAAAATAGAGATGATTGTACAAACTATAAAAGATGGAATATAATATTAAGCATGATAAAATATTATTGTCATAAATTTTAGATTTTGGATTTATTGGTATTTTTTAGCATTAATATTTTTTTATCAAAATGTTGATATTAAATAATAAACATAATTAAATTTAAAAATTAGAAAATTCATGTTTTTAATATTAGTGAAATATTCATATATGAAAATGTCACAAACATGGGAAAAAAAAAGAATAATCGATTACTACATACTATATTTAAATTAAGAGAACTATTTCAAGTCAAACAAATTTGATCAAAACTTGTTTTTAACTAAAACCCTCTCATTTGAAATCATTTTGTCTGAAACCTTCTTGTTAGTATTATTTTTTTGAAGGACATAAATCTATTGGATGCAAATTGGTGTTTAAAAGATATGTTAAGATCATGGTATTGAGAAATATAAATTATAATTGATGGTGAAAGGTTACTCTCAAGTTCAGGTTGATTATGGTGATTTTTTTTTCTTATTTTAAAAATAAGATCCATTAAATTCTTATTGTGTGTCTATATAGCTTATGAATTAGAGGTTGAGAAAATGTATGTTAAAATGGCATTCCTTCATGATAATTTGGGGGAGAATATTATATGACATAGCAAGAGCACTACATGGTTAAAGGAAAAATTAATTTAATTTAATATTTAAATTCAATAAATCTTTGTGACCTAAAAAAAAATTAAGATGTGGTACTAGACAGTTGATATATATGTGTAGAGTTTGGGATTTAAAATTTTTACATTTGATTACTATATTTATTTTAAATTTGATGGTAATCATTTCCTAGTTATACTTTATACATTGATTATATGTTATGTATTGACAAAAAAAAGTATTTTATTTTAAAATTAAGAGCTCAAAATTCAACAAAATTTGAAATAAAATATCTTGGTGTAACTAAACACATTATTGCGATGAAAATCAAAATAGATAGAGAGACAAGAAATATATGGCTTGAGTAGAGTATGTTTGTTGATTCAGTTGGATACAACTTTAATGTATAACACTGTAAACTATTTTTTATTTGTGTTGTAGTGAGAATGAACTTATCTATTACACATGAGCATGCATTCCCTTAAGAGATACAAGATATGAGCAAAGTTTCCTACCATATTTTATTTGAAATAATAATATATGATATGGTCTATACTAGATTAGGAATTTCCTAAGTAGTGGGAATACTTAATCAATGTATGTTTAATCCTAGAAGAGTTCATTTAGGTGGGGTAATTCAAAGTATTCCTTATGTTTTTATTACATAGGAGCAATGTATTCTCTAGATATATTTTTACTCTATTTGTTAGTGTTATAAGTTAGATAAGTGATGGGTTATGGCTATTTTGTTCACTTTAGAGAAGAAATATAAGGTCATAAATCATTCTTGTAAATAATTCATCTGGCTTAAGAGATTGTCTTTAGACATTTGGTTAAAGTGGAGATCAATTACAGTTTATCATGATAGTCAAAATATAGTCTACCTAGCAAAGAACTTGAATTTTCATGTTAGAATTAAGTATAAATATGTTTAATATCATTTCATAAGAGACATGGTAAGTATGAAAAGGTAAAATTGAAAAAGGTAGAAACTTTGATGAATGTTGTAGATGGATTGACCAAATGTAAAGAAGCTCAAATAGCATTTAGATTCTATGGACCTCTTGTCTTTTAGTAATTGATTCCATGATGCTATGTTTTTATTAGGAGGGAATAATTGATTCATGATGCTATGTTACCCCTTGGCTCTTGCAAGGTTTTTGATATATGTGGAATAATGTTGGGATGTCTCAAGCTTTATAAGTTCTTGATTTCATCTATGTATTATTTGAAAATTTTCTATAATTATTTAACATATTTTTGTTGGAAAAATGAAGAAGATTGACATTTATCTACATTTTTTGTGTTGTGATTACAAGTTTAAGACTGTGGTTGATCCGATATTTTGGTCTGGTATTTGAACTGATATTCGTGCTACTCCCTCTGGTATTCTTGTCTGCACTCCTTTGAGTGAATAGATATTGCTCACAATTTTGGGAAATTTCTTATGATTGTTGAAAGCATACATGTTCAGAATATTACGTGCTCTGGTGCTCATACAACATTCTAGCAATCAAAAAAATGTTTATTGTTCTTTTCTTGAAGTCTATTCCTGGTCAACTTGTTGGGGTAATTATGAAATGTTTAATTGATTTTTCTATGCGGATATTTGTGTGACCTATCCTAGGTCTATGCCAACCTAATATAGCATGACGGATGGTTGAATTACTTCTTGGAAATATTTTGTGGATCATTGAAGCCAACTATTATTATTTTTGGTAAATATGATGTGCAACTAATCAGGGCAACCTAATTGATGCTTGCGGATAGATTGAGTATATATATGGGAATGTTGAAAATTTTTAAGATGACGATGATGAAGAAGAATGAGCGAGTAAGGAGTGTGATTGATGAAGCAATATAAAGTACGAAAGTGAGTGAATATAATGAAGTGTGTCAAGCCAGTATATTGAGTATCACCAGAACTATATCAACACTTGTTGGGTGCACTATTCTTAGTTTATTTTGGCCATAAAGCCATCTTTTGTTTTGTAAATATTTGTGTAAGTAGTGAGCCTCCCTGTAAGCAGTGAGCTTTTGTATTTGGATAGTGAGTCCTTTCTGGGAAGTGAGGCTTATAATTTTCTATTCTAGAACAAATTTATACTGTGAGTTAATCCTCACCATGATTTTTCCCTCATTGGGTTTTCCACATAAAATATAGTGTTTAGTGTGTTATCTTGCTTTCTATTTTGTATTTCTTCCTTATGCTTAATACATAACAGTATGTTTCAGGAACATGGATATGTGTTAAAGTTTTAAAGTTAAATTTTTGTGACAACTAATTCACCCCCCTGTTAGTTGTCCTTCATCCTTTAACAATTGGTATCAGAGCATTGGATCCTTGGTGAAGAGCTTAACTACTTGAGGTGGATCCTAAATATTGATCAGATGGATGATAAAGGAGAGCTCCAGATTGCTCTTGAGGATCTTGACAAAGTGGAAAGAGAAACAAAGATTTGAAAGAAAATATTGATAATGCAAATGAATGTGTCTGGAAGTTGAAAGAAAAATTGAAGAAATTCAAGGAAAGACACAAAGAAGTAAGTGAGCAAATGAAACAAGAGATAATTGGATTGAAGGTGTTGGTAGAAGAAAAGAAAAGAATTGAAGAATGTATGAACACAATGGTGCAGAACAAAGATGATGAATGCACTAAAATTGAGTAGGGTGGTGAACCTAAGGATTGAACTAGAGAAATAAAAGCTCTGTGAAAGAAAATTCAAATCTAGCTTAGATAATCTTGAAGAATTGATTGTTGGATAAAAATCAAGTAAAGACAAAGTTGGTTTGGAAAATGATGCAAGTGAAATTTATAAGGGAAATAAAAAGACTCAAGACAAGGGTAAGCAGAAGAGGAATTTTGCAAGAAGATAGCCTCTGAGACAACCTAATGTAAAAGGGTATCCCTTTATCAATGGTACTTGTTTTTCCTGTAATAGATATGGCCATAAAGCAACATAGTGCAGAAAAAGAATGAATCAGAATTAGTTTTTTGGCTCTTTCTCTGAACAATGTTTTACATGCAAGAAGATTGGACATAAAGCTACTAAATGCATATATTAGGTTAGCAAGATGATGATGAGCATATTTCCTGGAGACAAAATGAATCAATCCTCTAATGGCTACTGCTATATATGCAAAAAAATTTGACACAAAGAAAATCAGTGAAGGTTGAGAGGTAATGGAGGTTATACTAATCAGAAAAGTGTTGCCTGCTATAACTGTAATAAACCTGGACATATCTCAAAGGTTTGCAGAAGTAAGAATGGAAAGCAGTCTACTCTGGTAGACAAGAAAGATCTAGTAAAGAAGATTGACAAGGAAGAGGTGAAATAAGAGATGAATAAGATATGGAAAAAAAAAGGAGAATGAAGAAGGAGAAAATCCTAAAACTACTAATGTGTATGTGCTCTCTTCTGGTATAGATGACTTATTCAGCAATTAGGCCTAGCATGGCCTTAGGGGGAGTATTATCAAAAAATTTATAAAACCCCCTATTGTATGGCATGTCAAAGGCTAGCACATGATGGAATGTGAAAAATGAATATTCAGAAGTTTTGGAAAAGGAACCAAAAGAAATCATGCTAGTATTGTAGTTTGCAAACCGAAATAGGTTTTTCTGTGTTGGAGAGGATGTTTTTAGTAACTTTTTGACGCTTTCTGCATTTAATGCATGGTTAGGGTAAATTCAATGGTGTATAAGTTGAAATTTCAAGATTCTTCTTGATTAATTGAGCATTTGAAGAACCAAAGTGATCTTGGAGCGATTTGAAGTGAGCTAAAGCAATTTTGAAATAAATTCAAAGAAATTAACTCAGGTAATTAGAGAATTCATTTCTCTGTTTGTAAAGAGGATAGAAGAAGAAAAATGAAGAAGTCTCAAATAATGAACTAAAGAAAGCATATAAATGGAAAAATATTCGAGTGATTTCCTCCCTCTAAAGCTAAAAAAAGTTGAGCTAGAGGAATTTGACCATAGAAAAATGAAAGAAATGGAACTAGGGTTGAATAAAGATGAATTACAAAACATCAAAACCCTAGGTATGGATTTGTGGAGTGAATTTTTGTGGGTTTTCGATAAGGAGTTTATCTTGTTCTTATTGAATTGTTTCAAGAATGGAAGCATTGTATTGGACAAACCCTACTTGGTTATGAAGGAAGCAATCGAGGCTATCATTGGCTTATGCAGTATCGATGACCTTCCTAGAAAGAAATTGATAAAGTATAAATATGTGGAGGAATTGAATGGCATTAGCAAAGACCCACGAGCTCTATGATAAAAACTCTTGAAGATTTGGTTGTGAGGTATGTGGCATACGACATTTCTTACAAGGTCTATTTTAGAAATAATGAAGGTTCCACATCGACCATTGTTGTTCATATTGCACACATGATGGTTAAGGAGAATAAGAAATTTGACTTGTGTAGCTTTTTGCTTGAGAATCTCTCTGATAATGTTTGAATTTTGGTAATTGAGGGTTATCCATTTTGTTTTAGGTCTTTGCTAGTATGCTTGGTGTTTTACTTTTTGTGTTCCCTTCCGAGAAAACATAATGTGGTATGGGAATCTATAATTCCTATTGGAAAACATGTTTACAAGTATTTGGAGGTGTTTTTAGACAGTGAAAATATGTGCAAGTCTTATTTCACATCTTTGAAATCAAATATTTTCTCTAGTATATCTACTTCAAGTTAGTTTGAGGTGGGCTCTTCCTCTAGGAAAAGGAAATTGGAGATTGTCATTAGTGAATCCCCTCCGGAATCGAAGAAGAAGAAAGTTATAAATGAAGATATCATTGACATTTCAGAAGAGAAGGAGAATGTATTCTCTGATGAAATCCAATCTATGTTAGTTAAGGGAAATATGAAGAAGCTTGGTGAACTATGGAGTGCAACATCTCCTATTAAGAGACTAAAAATTGATGATGCTTTGGTAGAATACCTACTTTGAAATGGTATTGATGTATTAGTTGTTTCTAATTTCTTGCTGAAAAATCTTGTTGAGATTGTTGAAGAAAGAATGTTACTTGAAGGTCTAGAAGGACGTAAATTTGACGCTTTGGTTGAAAAGAGGTGTAATAAAGCTAAAGGGAGATTATTTGAATTGATCCTGGAAACAAAGAAGTGCATTAAAGAAATATCTAACATTTACAAGTATTGTCTCTGGTGGCCTACTATGGTAGACAATTTCAGAAGTAAAATTGATGAAATTGAGTCAAAAGTAAATAGTATTGGAAAGAGTTTTGACATCTTTGAAGATAAAGAAGGAAAGAAAAGATTGAGATTTGGTGAAATTCAAGCTGAACTAAAGGTTGTGCAAAGGAAAAGAGATGATGTAGTTAAGAATTTTTGGCTTCGTAAAGAAACTATTGAGGTCTAGTTAGACCATCTATCTAGAATTCTTACTGATGCAAAAGATGTTGAAGGATAGAGTTCATATTGTTCACCATCTATTACTCTATTGAGTGTATTGGAAAGCATTTGCACCTGAATGGAGTTTGCTATATTTAATTGGAAGAAATTGCATCCAGTTCTTGAGTAGAGATATAAGAAGATTTTTTAGGTGAAAAGTGTTATCTTTACTTGAATCCTGAATGTTCTATTTCTATTTTTTAGGTTGAGAAGAAAAGGGGAGAATAAATTTTTTGTTCATCTAGAAATTTTTTCTGGAATCTTTATGACTTTTGATGTCACCAGGTTCAAAGTTTTGTACACCCTTTTTGGTCACCTTTTTCCATTGATGTCAAAGGGAGAGATAGTGGAGTTTGAGAGTTTTTTGTAGTGGGGAGAGATTGTGTTGGAAGTTTTTGTTCCATGTTGCCATCAATGGAAAAGGGGGAGATTATTGGAAAAACAAAGAAGATTGACATTTCTCTACAGTTTTTGTGTGGTCATTGATGTCACCATGTTGTGATTACAAGTTTAAGACTGGTTGATTCATTATTTTTGTCTAGTATTTGAACTAGTAATCATGCTACTCCCTCAAGTATTCTTGTCCACACTCCTTCGCAGTCAACAGTTATTGCTCACGATTTTAGGAAATTACTTATGATTGTTGAAAGCATAAATGTTCAAATATTACGTGCTTTGGTGCTCGTATAGCGTTGTGGTAACCAACAAAATGTTTATTTCTTTTTTCTTGAAGTTTATTCCTGGCTAACTTCTTGGGGTAATTATAAAATTTTGAATTATTTTTTCTATGTGGATATTTGTGCGACCTATCCTAGGTCTATGTCAACTTGATATAGCATGATGGAAGGTTGAATTACTTCTTGGAAATATTTTGTGGATGATTGAAGTTGACTGTTAGTATTTTTCATAAATATGATGTGCATCTAATCAGGTTGGCCTAATTGATGCTTGCAGATAGATCAAGTATATATATGTGAATATTGAACAATTTTTAAGATGATGATGAAGAAGAAGAATGAGTAAGGAGTGTGATTTATGAAGCAATAGAAAGTGCAAAAGTGAGTGAATATAATGAAGTGTGTCAAGTTAGTATATTGAGCATCACTGGAACTGTATCAACTCACTTGTTGGGTGCACTATTCTCAATTCATTTTGGTTGTAAAGCCTTCTTTTGTTTTGTAAATATTTTTGTAGGCAGTGAGCCTCCCTGTAAGCAGTGATATTTTGTATTTGGATAGTGAGTCCTTTTCGGGCAGTGAGCCTTTTAATTTTCTATTCTAGAACAACTTTATACTGTGAGTTAATCCTCACTATGGTTTTTCCCTCATTAGGTTTTCCACGTAAAATATAGTGTTTAGTCTATTATCTTGCTTTCTATTTTATATCTCTTGCTTATGCTTGATAACAAAACAATATGTTTGAGGAATGGATATGTGTTGAAGTTTTAAAGTTGAATTTATGTGACAACTGATTCACCCCCCCTCTCAGCTGTCCTAAATCCTTTAACAATTTTTTAATGTATTTTTTATTAATAATTCTGTTCAACCTCAAATGGGACATTGAAATTTGTGTAATAAATTTTATTCTATGTGTCAAATACTTTGTTGTATTCATTATATTTTTTCATAAGATTGATATATTTAACACATTTGAAATTCCCCTCTTTTGTAGGATTTTATGACATGCTATGAAAAATTCTATGACACATAAGCCTAGAGTTGGGGAATTTTATTTAGAATATTAACAATTTATGCTAAGCTTTCTTATTTGTCATATAATACCTATTTTGAGACAAATTTTTATGGCAATATTGAGTAGATAAACTAGATGTTACATGTGATTTATTGATAGAGTATTTATGATGAGTTGTAAAGAATTCTTAAGGTTGGGATTAGAAATTTTACCCAAGTTGGGTTGTATCTTTTGTAGGTTTTATAACATGATTTTGAAAATTATATATGGTTTCTAGCTTGTTCATTTTTTCACATCCCTCCCATAGTAGTGGGTGGACAAGAAGAAAATAAAATAAAATAAGGAAAATTAAAAGGCTTTTGAAACATGGAAGGAGGGTAGGAGACAACCCTCATTAAAGAGGAGAGGGTGTAGGAAGAAAAGGAGGACCACACCATTAATACAACATGGAATTACTACCCTTAGGTTGTCAAATATGTAGGTCATGAGGAAAATAAGTATGCAAGGTAGGCCTCTACCCATGAATTCCTTAAAGTTGCAATGTGGGCTTAGTTTGGGGATGGAAAAAATCAAACATGAAAAATCAAGCAAGAGGAGACAACCCAAAATAAATGAGAATGAGATTAGGTATGGTGGGTATATCATAGGGTATGGCATCCAAATCACTTGATTCATCTAAATGATAGGTCACAAGGGTATCTGGAAAAAAATTTAAACCCCCACGACCCCATATCTATTCATTCAAATCTAAGTGGAGGAAATGAGAGAATAAATTATGTTGAATGGGAAGAGTATAGAGAGAGCAGTGTAGATAAAATGATGTGGGTGTTTAGAGGTGTGAATGAGGGAGAGATAAGGAAGATAAATTGTAGTTGTGAATGGAGGATGATGCATAGAGGGAGACTCTCAACCCTCCATTAGTTTTCCATTTAGAGCTCTATTTTAAGAAGAAATGGGTAGAGATAAGGCATGACAACATCTTGGGGCTCAAATAATAGAGGAAAAGTGCACACGAGAGGAGGGAGTAAAATAGAGATGGAAAGACAAAGAATGAGGGAAAACTAGATCTAGCATAGCTATGTGGAAGCATGAAAGAAAATGCATTTGGCGGGAAAAAAGTTATAGACCACAATGTTTAATGGTATCATCCATGTCTATGATGAAATGGGATCTTTTTGAAAAAGTTATGGACGTCCCTCAAAGGATTATGACATATTTTTTTATCAAAGATGGTGTGTTGCTAGAGGGAGAGAGAGAGAGAGAGAGAGAGATATTCCAAGAGAAATGAGGCTAAGATTATGTTGTAGAGCTAGCGAAGAATAAACTCTAGGAGCTTGGATAGCAGTGATAGTAAAGAAGCCTACATGATATGATATTTTTCCCTATTGATGATCCCATCTGGAACCTCAGAAATATGTGTAATCCACAACTTCATAAGGAAAAATTACAGGTAAGAAATTATAAATCTATCTTATTTGATTTTATATTTTAAATGTTGGATGTCTATAAAAATTTATAGATCTTTAATGGTTTGTCAAAGATTCAATGAATATTTAAATGAAATCTTGTTATTTATGAGTTTCGTTAAACTACTTCATATTTTTATACCTTTGAGAGGGAATTCGAGGATACAAATTTTTCTTTTATAATTTCTTCCCTAACCCAAATAAGATTTTAAACATTATTTGAAAAAGCTATAAATTCTTAAATATATAAAATAGTATTCATTATGCTATATAATTGTAGAATGGAATTGGGTATTGGGGGCAATGGTTTTAGGTTACTACAAGATAACTATTGACCCTTCAAGTATGAGAACCTCAACATTATGTAAATTTCAAACAAAAGTTATTTCTTATGGGTTCATATTAACCAAGGTTTCATTATTTGAATAACCTTAGTTTGGAATTTAAGGGAAAGAGGGTGGCAAAGAGTTTTAACTCAAATTCTTAGCTATAAGACTATCTTATGATATGAACTAGGAAATATATTTAATTAATACAAGGTTTTTCTAGAGGTTGTATAATATTGTATGCAATGTCAACTTCATTTAGTGGTACAACAACCACACCTTACTAAACACATCATTATTGTTCAACTTAGTATATTAGGTAATCCCTCGATATTGTGGTTACAAGGGATTTACATGACTATAAAATGTTTATCAATTTATCAATATGAGAACTTTGATATGGAAATTATCATATGAATAAAGGAAGCATATTTATAACTTCAATGACCCTCAATATAATTGCATATTAAATGGAAGGCAACTATTGTTTAATTTAACAACTTTGTTGATATCGAGTAAAGAGATAAACCCTATGTAATCATACTACGTGGCATCTTCTAATACCTTATTGTTGACTGTCAAGGTCATATTTAGTATAAATAGAAAGTATGAATAAATTATCTAGTTTATGAACTAAAACTATATTTTATTCATATTTTAACATTATAAAAAATTGGAACTTTTGGGTAATCTACTTTAGATTTGGGAATATATGTACATGCATTATAGTACTACATGATGTCTATATAACTCATAAGTATCATTTGAACTATCGATTCAACTAAGGGATTTATACTAGATTGTTACATGACTAAATGGAATGAAACTATCATTTATTTCAATGGTTATATCATGATGTGTTATTTCTTACCAATTATTTCATATTTAGTTATAAGTGGCTAGGAGGAACTTTTCATATTTCAAGAATTAAGACTATTTTAAAATTAATAGATTTAACCAAATAATAAAAGATATTTAGAGATTAAATTATAATATATTATTATTGAATGTATATATTTGGATGTTGATCCAATGGATATAGTGTTTTCAACCATCTAGAGTCTAATTGTGTATCAACTATGCTTAGAGAAAGTTTATAACTATTGTACAATGTTTTTAAAAGTTTAAATAATTAAATATTTAACCTTAATAAGGCTTGATGTGTTATAATGGAGATTGATGTAAAAAATTAATAGGTTCATGATGCTTGATCATATTGGTCAAATATATTTTGGAGCCATAATGGGGCTTCACATAATTGTCACATTGCAATAGATCTTGTAATGTACGGATCTCAAATAACAATAATAATACATTTTTGGCAAGAAATAAATTCATTTACAACAATTTAAGAGAATTATCCTCATTAGAAGTCATGTCAACATTCAACATTACAATCTTACATAGGACATAAATACAAAGGATATTGAGACACAAAGATTAACTTTGGAAGACCATCGACAACAAGTCATAATAGTAATATAATGAAAGTACAAACAATGTACATAAACACTGGAATCATCCACAATAGATGTACAAACTAAAAGTACATATGACAATAACAAGTCAATGATAAAGTCTCTTATCATCATTGAATCTCTCATAATCATATGTAAATCAATAGACAAGAACATAGTCCAAGCACTTTTTATCCCAACCATGAAGCTTACGCTTCCTCAAAGAGTTCTTCTTGACATGAAGAACCACCAACCCTACATGAGATGCTTAGGAAAAGGAAATTGATGTACAAGATGGAATTTGGTGCATGCCTAGTATATAAAAAATATGCATTTCTATCATACTAGATCATACTATGATTGATGCTAGGATATGGCAGAAAGCAATAAAATAAAATATATCCATCTATTTCAATGGTCTATAATCACTTGGCCAAGCATATAGCTATATACAGATAATCTAAGTAGAACTGGAAAATGAAGTATATGCTTGGTGACACCCATATTTGGCACCTTCCCTAGAAGGTAGCTTTCCTCAAACACTCATAGAAGACAATAAGGTAGGTGTGAAAAGATGGGGGGCCAATTTGTGACCAAATTTTTAAAAAGGTTTTGAAATCTCATAACGTGAGTGCATTATAATGCGCTCGCTTTATGGCTTGGTGTACCGATCCTAAGGATCAATCACAACAAGCCTATAATACGAGCTTGTTTTAACACACTCACATTATGAGGTATTAAAAGAAAAAAGAGGAATTTGAAATAATTTTCATTGTGAATGTGTTTTTTTCTACCCATGGCCAAACCATTCATTTCTTCACTCACATTCTGGGAGGAACCATCTAGAATTTTTTTTCATCAAATTGTTGTTGTTTTGTCACCAAGATGCCACCACATCAATGGGGAGGTCTGAGAGGTAAGGATTGTTTGTTTTTTGTTGTAATTTTTTTAGTTTTAAGATGTTTTTGATATTTATTTTTTTAATTTGTAGGAGATGTTAATGAACTTGCAAACCCTCCTCAAAATCCTCAATAAGCACAACAACAACAAGAGGAACAAAATCCTCAACAAGCACAACAACAACAAGAGGAGCAAAATCCTCAACAAGCACAACATCAACAACATCAAAAAAATCCTCAAGTTGAACAACCACAACAACAATATCATCCACCAATCCCTCAACATCCTCCTGGCACTCAACAAAACTTAATGAGTGAAATTGAAAACAATAAAAAAAAAAATTGAGTTAATCACGAGGTTGAACAATCCAAATAGTTCAACCATGGAAAGAAAGACCCTTGCAACTTCACTCAAAGAAATTTTAAAACATGTAGATTCAATTAGTAAACAATTAACTGGTTAGCAAGATAGGAGGCAAGTGGCTAGGTATTATTCCTGGGATAAATTATCATATAAAGATGTAAAAGATCTAAAAATTAGAAAATTAGATTTGTGCTCATTATTCACTGACCCATGCACAAATGAAAATCTTACCTTCAATGCAAAGAGGTTTCCTATCCATTGGTGCCACCGCCCACAAATTAGAACCTTTTTTTGGGATAGGTGGTACATGGGTTTTGATTACCCACTATGAGACAATCGTGAATTACCACAATATTTTCTAAGGAAACTATACCATGAGTTCATCTTGAACAAAATCCTAAATTATTTTGATATGAGGTACTTTCAAGTGAGAGGTGGGGGGTCGGCTCAAGATAGACCTAGTGCACATCAAGATCTTAGGTGGAAAGCGATACAACCTCTCCCTAGGCTGCCTCATGAGCACATCATTATTCCTTCCATCGTGAAGGATAGTGTCAAGGTAGAGGCTTTGCAGGCCATCAACTCTTTGGCCTAGAGTGTCATCCAACACGCTAGCCCTATACTACAATGCCATCCAAGTGGTGGGCTTTGATCCCATTTGTGTCAGGCTTGTGGGGCGACTTGTTTATATGACCCCACTGACACTTAGGAGGATGCTACACAACATACATCTGCAACTATGGCAATGAAAAGGGAAGCTGAAATTTCCAATGAGGCCTATGGCATCGATACTCAGGTAAATGTTAACATCTTCATTGAATTTAATAAAATTTCAGGGTCACAGTGTTGATACTGGATACACCGGCCCTACGCCTGTTTATTTCTCCACTGCATCTACCATTGAGGTATGTAACTAGTAAACAATTATAAATTTATTACATGTTAATAACATTGTTTTATGAATGGCACTTAATATGTGATTTTGATGTTGAATAGGGTAATATTAGAGGTTTTGAGGGAACACCACCCAGTTCCATTGGATTTACTCAAACCTACACATAGGCAATAGAATAAAGAGTTTAACTAATGAATTGTGCTTAATAGATTTGTGAAGTTTATATTCATATCGTTTGTTACGTTGCATTGCACATCATTCAAACTCAAAGAATTACTTCACATACTGAACATTGACTGTCTGGATTGAAGGTCTGTTTGAGATGCCTCAAAGAAATTCCATCACCATGAGACCCAATTTCGTTGAGGCAATTTTTCAAACAGCTTCACCGCTTTCTATGCTAATACTGCATTTTCCATACATGTTCATTTCAATACTTTATCAAACAGTTCATTTCCTCACCTGCTATGGATAAATATGTTAAAAAGCATTCTTCCAACAAACTATGGATGCTTGAAAAATCTATCAAAGCATAATAGTAAGCAATAGCATAGACAAGGCAACAAGTACTAAAATTAGTTCTTCATGGTGATGGAATGTCATTCCATCACCATGAGACCACATTTCTTCAAGAAATTTCTTCAAACAACTCTCACCACCTTTCTATGCTACCACATTTTCCATACATGTATCAAATGGCTCTTTTATCAAACTACTTCACCTCTGTTGCTATGGGCTAAAACTTCTAAAATAGGTTCTTCCAACAAACTATGGATGCTTGGAAAAATCTATCAAAGCATAATAGTAAGCAATATCATAGTCAAGTAAAGTGAGTAGTATGTAGGCTCTGCCTTTGAATGTGGACTACAGCTATTGGAATGCCATTCCATCACCATGAGACCATATTTCTAAGGGATTTTTTCAAAACTCATTGCTTGAAGAATAGAAACCAATCCATTAGCCAAAATTCCCCACCAAATTCTTTCCAAGGTCCTCATCCTCAATTTACCAATCTATGGAGCTTTCCACCTTTTATTCCACTTGTTCATGTCCCCACTCCTCCCTCTTCCTGTCATTATATCCCTCCATCTCATAACCAAGGCCACACTATACCATCCACCCCCATCCAAGCATACAATACCATAGAAAAGGCAATAAACTATTTGAAAATGTGGAGAAGGGGGATTCACTACTCATGAGTTCTCTTAATTTAGAGAGCCTCATGGGGTGAAATACCCTAAACCACCTTAGGAACAACATGATAGTTTTTGAATTGGAAAGAGTAGATCACAAAGATTTTTTGGACAAACTAACAAGCTCTACCAGTTGATACAAAGATGGCATAGCCGGGTTTTAGGGCAAGTTGGCCTCAGATAGACTAGAAAGTGATTTTATCATAGAAAAATGAAAAAGTGACTACTTCTACTCTAATTTCTAAGAACTTCCAAAATACAAGAAAGTAACAGAAAGTTATAGAACTGAAATAAATTGAAGTAGAAATGGTAGAAATAAGGAGAAGAAAGGAAGAAGATGCTCACAACAATCCAAGTAATGAAGCCTCCAACTTGAAAATATCTTCATTACCTACATTTATAAGATCTAGAGAAAGTGTTGGGGCTATATAGGGACTTGCCTCAGTCAAACCCCCATTTTGGTGTTCCCATGTCCATGGACAACCAAATAGATAGAGAGAATGATAGAAATAAGCAAATGCGATGTGATAAAGAAAACCTTGCTTGAGGAGGAGAACTCATATCACAAAATGTAGGTGATAAAAGAAATCCCTACTCAAGGAGGAGAACCTGTATCATGAGGTATAGATGCAATCAATAGGGGATATGGAATGCTAGGATGCTCAAAAGCATGAGATAATGGAGATGAAGATGCAAGGCTTAAGCAAGCCAAAGAGGGAGACAAAGAGAGCTGCAAGAACCAATAGTGTTGTAGAGGGTGTTGTAAGAGTTGAGGATGCTACAAAGAGAGCTTGACAAGATGTAATAATGATGGTGTAGCAAGCTATATGAAGTTGTGCAAGCAAGAATTGGAGAGTGGAAAGCTAGAGCCAAAGCTAGAGGGAAGTTAAAGTGAAGCTAGAAGTGCAAATGAATTAAAAAAAAAAATTAAAGAGAGAAAAGAAGCAAAAAGAATCTTCCCAAGTGGTTACAAGGAATCTCGAGTTGTTAGCACCGACCAAAGGAGGTGACAAGTGGAAAACATGCACAAAAATAGTAATTTGAACATTGAAACATCACAGGAATTTAGTGTGGTGCATGGATGTCCATGTTTCATGTTAGTGTCTGGACACATCATGCTACAAAACAACACAAATGGGAAAATCACAAGGTCCGATGCAAAGCGAGCACACAAGGGTAGCTATTGAAAAGGGGTCTTAGAGCATCCTGAGAAGGGAAAAGGTTGTTGCAAGGGCTAAAATGAGCATACTCAAGATGCTATGGGAGTGGACAGTAAAGTGGACATGAGAATGTATGTGAAATTGCGAGGGGTGTAATTTTACAACTATACATTTTTCCCTCACTTTAGCTAGCATATGAATCTATGCTAATATACACACTAAAGGAAATCTATGAAACATAAATAACATCATATGCCAAAAGGATATTGTAGAGGAAGCATACAACTCTTTAAACCATGGAAGCATGCCCTAGGCTAAGGAACTGGAAAAAAAATGCATTAGACAAGAAAGACCTGCACTAGACAACAATGTTAGAACATAAAAATCCACTAAAGGAATATAGTCAACAAAGTGAAAGAGACCTCAATGTATAAGGTTGTCTCAGTACTATGTGTCCTCCCCAAATTAAGAAACAACACATAGAAGAATTCTAAATTGAAGAGAGGAAGGGTATATACACAGGATGAAGTAGATGCAAGTCTTCAATTTGGTATATACATAATTAAGAAGAGAAAAGAGAACAAAATTTAAGAATGTAAGTGCCTCATAGGCCCATAGACTTGCAAGGAAGGTGTCGTCCAAGATCTCTCACGTGAAGGAAACCTAGAAAAGTTCCTTATAGACCCACAAACCTACAAGGAAGGTGTCCTCCAAGATCTCTCACATGAAGGAAACCCAGAAAGTTCCCTACAGACCCGCAAACCTATAGGGAAGGTGTCCTCCAAGATCTCTCACATGAAGGATACCCAAATAAAATCACCCTACAAACCTACAGACTTGCAGGGGAGAAACCCCCAAGATCTCTCACATGGAGGAAGCTTAGAATAAGTTCCCTATAGACTCATAGACCTATAGGGAGCTATCCCCCAAGATCTCTCACATGAAGGAAACCCAAGGAAATGGGACTCCGCTGAGTCAGAAAGTGGCTTTATAGGTGCACCTACAAAGCAAAAGCAGCCACACAACCAAGTAAGTGAACAACCATGCTTTTCAATAGATTGGAAAGCTTTCAAAGGGATCCCTCGGTAACCCTTCAGGCAAGAAGAGAGGGTCCACCTATGGAACACTTCATTTGAAAGGCATAAGAAGTAGAAGGGCGCCCTAAAAAGGACACACATTTCCAAGTTAACATAGCCCCCAACATACTGTGGGAGTGAGAACCATGCAAGATATTTAAAACATATAGGATAGAGGTAAACCTCAATATCACTTGTCATTTGAAGAAGAGGAAAGTACATCAAAACACAAATGAGTGATGGCACCAATCAGAAAGTTGTTGTATTTTTTCTTTCAAGGCCTTATATTACCAGTGGAATGGCCGTATTAATTTAATAATATGCATAAAAGAATGTTTTTCTTTATCATATTCATGAGATTTCTTGCTCAAGATACGCTGTTGCTCATATAAAGAATGGGGAGTAGGAAGCAACCCTTTCTCTTGTAGATTAAAAATTTTGACTTCTCACAAGAAGAAAAAGACATGAAGATAGAAGACAATGGAGGATGATTTTTTTCAACAAAACAAGGTTGAGAAGAATTCATGTCACTCAACCATGGCTTCCATTTAGATTGTTCATTTGAGCAACCAAGCCCCAATTACACTTACAGGGTATGAATTCTATAGGGACCTGAATTCCTTGTTTGTTATGCTCACAACCTTTACCATAAAATATGAGTTTAGAGATCTAACTTAAAATCAACAACACACTAGTAATAAAAACAATAATATAGTGACTAAATAAACTACCAAAATTGTATATATATGACTACCTTGGTCACGGACCATTAGTAGTTTATTGTCAGTCATTATAACGCTTATCAAATTTATGACTAAACCATTTTAGTCATTTATCTAGTCATTGATTTAGCTCATGATTTGCTCATTGATTTGGTCATTTATTTAGTCATTAATTCTTGGTCATTGATTTAGTCGCTAATTTAGTCATTAATTCTAATCCTCATTTATTTAGTCATGGTAGTGATTTGTTTAGTCATATATTTAGTGATTAATTTAGTTATATATTTAGTCATTAATTTAGTCATTGATTGTTGTCAACTCGGTCATTTATTTAGTCATGGTAGTCATTTATTTTAGTCATATTTAGTCATATATTTAGTCATTACAACCAAATCTAACTTAATTAATCTCAGTCTTAATGTATATAAACTTCAAGTATCATAGATATTCAAATGTTGAAGAAGCACCTTCATGAAATGTAGACTAAAAATTTTGAACAAATATGATTGATCAAACACAAACACAAACAACACAATATTTATGAATGGAGAAACCACTCTTAAAATTCTATTTTCCCGATTGAAAATCAAAATTTCATTGGTTACATTCACGTCTCGACACCGTATCCTATCGACACTATATAAACATAATACTCCTATTTTCATATACTTATATTGTTTTCCCCTCCCTTAACTGCAGTCATTTTGGAAGGGCAGCGACCTCCTATAGGGGCTCGACCCATTTAATCCCCTTGCAAATCCACAACTTTCCCGCCGCTATTGGTTTTGACTCCTCCAAACTCTTCATCGTTGGTATTCACCTTTTACTTCTCCAATTTGGAGCTGCAACCTAAAAATAAGGTTTTGAAATTTGCACATCAAAAACATATTTGGAAGTAGATTTTTATCAGATATTGTAGTTGCAAGTTCCACTAATTATAATAAAGATAAATAGTTTTACCTTTCTGCATCAACTAATGCAATTTTGATAACTTTTAGATGATCGACAATGCTAGCCTTTATCATATCAACATACTCAACTTCAAGTTGCAACACAACATTAAACTTATTAATTAGACTCAACATCTAAGAAAGAAAAATAAAATCAAACATTATCAATTTAGTTTCCTCATAGCTTTCCTCTAGCATATCTGGAACCTCTTTAGATGTTCCATCTAGCTCTCATCACTCCCATATAGGTAGAATTGTGTATGTCCATCAAACTATCATCTTTCCCATAGAGTTAGAGCTAAATTAATTTAGAAATCTTTTCTTGTTGAGCAATCCAATTCCCCTAGCAAGCCTAACATATAGACAACCTCCCTTACATTCAAAAGTTTACTCAAGGATGTCATTTTTAGTCTCAGAAATAAAAATAACCTTATTGTTCATTTGTCAAAACTACATAGTTAATAGAAAAAAAAATCAATGGAAAAAGCATGAGGAAAAATAATCTACCTCTCTATTATTAGGGGTGATCAAATACTGCTTAAATCTACAATCAAAAACCCTCCTATGAGATACAACCAATCCTATTAGATTAAAAAACAAGAACTAAAACCTTCTTGGGAATCACAACAACAATACCTGAAATCAATCAATGGCTGAATGTAATTTTGTCCAAACATGTAGTAATCAAAAGG
Source organism: Sequoia sempervirens (assembly GCA_007258455.2). Lineage (NCBI taxonomy): Eukaryota > Viridiplantae > Streptophyta > Pinopsida > Cupressales > Cupressaceae > Sequoia > Sequoia sempervirens. The sequence continues at coordinate 9,082 of VDFB02331055.1, read as the reverse complement.
CTCCTATATTGCTCTATGATAATTAGAAAATGTGAAAGGATCCTGAAATAAAGGAAGAAACAGAAGAAATTATGCATTTGTTCAAATGAGTAAATATAGTGTAATGTGTTAATTGTTTTTTCTTTACATCATTTAGGAACTGAAGCATAAAAAATTACATAGAGAGGATTTGAAGTAGCAAACCTCAAACTATAACAGAATCTGGTCAAAAGTTGTTGCCATGTTTGAAAGGACTATTTCTTTTGCATTGGGATTCCCACTCTCAAAAACCTGACAAAGGCAATCCAGATACATGACCATTGGAAAGATACAAAATTATCACATTAAAGAGAGGAAACAACAAACACTCTATTAAAATTCCATTCCTACCTCAAAATCTACCGCTTTGCAAGAAAGAAAAGAATTTCAAGAAATTCCAAAGCAATACTTTCATATTTTTTTATTAAACATCAATATAAAGACCTTTGTTTTGTTGCTCTTATGGGAATTTTTTAACTGGGAATGAAACTATTTCAACATTTAGAAAACCACGTTTGACAGGTATACAAGGTATTGGCAATGCAAACTTACAAACTATTTGCAAAAATGCTTTTACATTTTAAGATAGAGAAATTTCATTCTGTGGACTTGCTTTAGTGGCAAAGACAAAGCAGAGTTGATGACCATCACCAGCCAAGCATGTGGCTTCAGGAAGGTTTAGAAGGTTGGTCGCTACCCTTATTCAAGGGTAAAATCTATTACTAGGTCATTGACAACACTGTCTCAACTCCAACATCTAAACCAGGTTGGGATTCTTGTTGTCTATGTAATAAATGAACAAAAAATGAATGTAAATGTAGGTTAGTGTTGTTGTAGCAGATTATGGAAACATATATTGTGTTTACTTGGTCACTGTATCATTTTCTGAGTTCAAACACTTTTTATTTGCTCATTGCATTGTCTCATTATCCACATGTACAAGTCTGAAATACATTTTCTAAGTATTTTTATTGCTGCCATTATTGGGCTATGTAGAAAGTGAATTGGATGTTAATAAATATGCAATGTTAAGAAACAAATGATTCAACTAGGATTCAAGTAAAACAACCTTAACTACAAAGTACAACATTATACATAACTCATACAAAATAGACCCTAGAAGCCAAAATGTAGCAGTGGGAAATACGTTTAAGAAAAGATTCTAGGGAATAGATGGTAGCCTACTCTGTAGATTTACCATTACTATGGTATTGAGATTTTCTTATATAAATTTTGGGAATTTCTTTATCATTGTGAATTTTGTAATAAGAATTCTCTATTTTTACTTGCATAATATATTGAACATAATTTTTTCCCATAGTCCATAAGAAATGGCATGCAAATAAGTTTTCTGAATACAATGCCTATAGTATCAGGCCAAAGGGATTGCTACTGGGGCAAAGGGGATGATTTTTTCTTATGGTTGTGAGGTGACATAGTATACCATAGCTAACACCCTTTGCATTGTTTGTCTCAGCCACAATTGCATCCTTCCATCCTTGTGAAATCATAACCCTGGTACAGGAAAAGAGGGATATGAGTATGGAGGTGGGGTTGGTTACATTATTTTGAAATAGGGCAGGGAAGTATATGAATAAGTGTACAACTATATTGCATTCCATTGAAGCAATTTTATATCCATGTTGAATGATTTTCTTTTAGTTACAACAAATATAGTGAAAACTATATTTATTTGAACAAGCGTTTTCAATTTCTTTGCATTACTTTAATATAAGGGCTTTTGTCACACCTCAGGCCTTGAGTACATTACATAAAGGGATCACAATACCAAGTCCAAAACTAATAAAACTTATTCATCAAGATTTTTAAAACCAACTTTTTGGACCACACTTTGTGATCCATCATCAGGAAGAGGAAAAACAGTTACATTTTGACCATCACTATGGGCTTTGGAAATATCATGACTGTTAAAAAAGAGGGTTTGGCTAGGAAAAAAAAATCCATAAAATGGTTTTAGCAAGCCGCAAAGGTTGTGGAAGGGTAGTAACTTTTGAAGATAAATCAAATTGAAGAGCTGCAAAATCCCCCAAAAAAGTTACCAATAAAGTTAATAGGTTGCAAAATTAAACCATATCTTTAGAGAATTCGCATAAGAAGGAAAAGTGTTGCAACATTAAAATGAATTTCTTGCAGATTATGCAAGTTTCTGAAGGAATTTTGCACAAAAAAATTGATGAATGAATTTAGAAGAAAGCCTGCGATGATCTATTAAGTTCATATTGGAAATTTGTAAGTTTCAGAAAGAAGTGACAGAAAAGTCAAATTTCAAAGTAAACCTAAACATAGGATGTCAAACTTTGGAAAACTGAGTTATAGGAATACAATGTTATTGTGTACTTGAAAGTTCCAACTCTATATCAAAACTTAAGTATAATCTCTTATTTGACATTTGAGAATCTAGGAAACTAAGAAACATGGTTGCATCACCATGAGTAAGAATAATTATGAAGTACAGTTCAGGATTTGGGAATTTGAGAAACATAGGAATTCACTATATGGGAACTTGAGACATGATGGGAGTTCAGTGTCATGTGTACATGAAAACTTCTAAAACCCAAATTCAGAAAAAGCTTCAAGATTCAAGAAACTAAGTAATTGGGATCCAACACCATTTGTACATAATGAAGCCTTGTTTGAAAATAATAAAAAGAGAGAAATGGAAAACCAAGATGCCATATAAAGAATTTGAAAATGGTCCAAAACAAATAGAAGAGTTGTGGATGCACATAGGGTACAAAGAAATTTTTGTGTTGGGAATAATATATTCTTAGAGTAAAACCCAGGTGAATCTCATTGATCATCAAAAGTTGTAAACATTGGCACCAAGATATTGTGGGTCTTTTGAGAGTTTGGATAACCATGTCAGGACCATGGCAGAGAAGTTTCAAGTTAAGGTCAAATCAGAAAAACACACACCCAAAGAGTCAACCTAGGAGATGGAAGATGGAAGTAAAGGGAATGTAATACAACAAATTTGAACCCCTTGGATATGTAAACATATGGCATATAACTCAAGAGATAGAGGGAAAGACTAACAGGCTGGGCAGGTTTCTGCTAAGGCAAAAAAAGACCAGTTATAGTTCCAATTATGAGGGAATGGTTTATTGTAGTAGGCACACTTTTTTTCTCATTTCAGCCACATTTGTGTGCTTTCATCCTTGCAATGGGTAATTTTTCTTTAAAGTCCCAATAATTATTGTGCAAACTGTCTATATTTGAACTAGTGCATTCAATTTCCATGGTATCATATATGTTTTTTAAGTTCCTTTCTCAAGCTCCAAGCTTCCAAACAAGACCTAGGTACATGGCAATTAATCAGTGAACTTTATTAGAAAGTGTAGTTCTCCTCCACAAGATAGTATCATGGCTTGAAAACTACCTTTTATTCTTCATGCCTATACAAAACATGATTCCAATTCCTTCCAACCATATGTTTAGAATTAGATTTGTCATTTATTTTGACAAAATATTAAGCATTTATAATACTGTTTCATTATACTGATGCAGATAAACAATAGTCTTACATGGTATATTTCACAATGATGAACTTGGTGAGATAAACTAACAATTCAAATGAGCATATCAGCATTTATTTATCACAAGCACTAACAATTAAATAGTCCTTAATCCAACATAAGTTTCTAGAAGCTAGAAAGAAAATGAGAATACTGTCACTTTTAACCACATGAACTAGATATCAAGTCCCAAAAAGATCATACTAAGGTTACTAGACAATGATTTAAAAATAGAAAGAACTGAATTCTTCACTTAATATGCATATACTCTAGGCTTCAACAATAAATCTTTGCAAAGAAATAGATGTGCAAAATACCAGCCATTAGCTACAAACATAACATACAAGTCTACAACTTTTCAACTTTCAAGTACTCATTGATGGAAATGGAAATCCACTTACTGCTTGATTGAGTGGAAAAAGGAAGAGTACAACCAGTACAGGCTTGGGAACCATATCTAATAGCTCATCATCAAAACCATAAACATCGCATAACTCTGCTTCTTCTGCAAGAACACCAAGGCCCCACATAAACTACAAAATGTACAAAAGAAATATAAATCAGCTACCCAAATGCAAAAGCCATTCCTAATGTAGCTTAGCATAATTAATCAGACCATAATTTTAGAAAAACATAGTTGTGATCTAAGCCTTTCATACACTCAACACACAAAAATTCTAAAGAATGCAATGGTCATCTTTGAGATGACAACTCCAAGCAATGCTGCATTTCCATACCAGCTGTCATTGACATAGAAGAATTTTGTTTTTAAAATAGAATACGCAACCTTGTTGCTCTTAAATCAAATGCACCCAATGTTCCCTTACTAGCTTTGCCAACATTCTATCCAATTCGGACAAGTATTCTAAAGCATGTAAGATAGTATATGCAGTGAGAGGCATATTCCTGTGAATATCTAGCCAAGAGCCATATTCTTGTGAGGATTAGTCAAGAAATATTTTATCAATTGTTTTATTCATTTCATTAATATTTGGACTTTGGATAAATCTCAATTTCAAACATGTCAACTTAATTATTAATATAGTAAAAATAGAAGCAAAGGATAACCAATAGAACTCAAATTTATGATACCAAATAGAAATTTGATTTAAGATTGAGTTTGTTTTAGAAAACTAATTTTATAGACCAATGTAAACCATATTTAAAGGGTTGAGATGTAACTGTATGTGCATACAGAAGTGGTGTAATTTGGAACTTAACATAGGGAATGCTAAGAAAGAATCTCTCTTAAAATAATATTACTGAGTGCATGCTTTTTCTTTGACTTGTTGGATGGAAACAAAACTACCTCAAAGATATTTGGGTGGCCTTTGAATTATTGTCAAGGAAAAAAGAAACGCAGATAGGGTATTTGGGTGGCCTTTGAATTGATGTCAAGGAAACAAGAAAGGAAGATATGATTTTCCTAAAATTTTCATCTCCAAGTAAAACAACCTTAACTACAAAGTACAATGTTATACATAACTCATACAGAACAGACCTTAGAAGCCAAAATGTAGAAGTGGGAAATACGTTTAAGAAAAGATTCTAGGGAATAAATGACCACCTTGTTCAATAAAAAAGCTATAAAATAAGTAGCTAGCAGGTAGCCTACTCTGTAGATTGACCATTACTCTGGTATTGAGATTTTCTTATATAAATTTTGGGAATTTCTTTATCATTGTGAAATTCTATAATAAGAATTCTCTATTTTAACTTGCATAATATATTGAACATAAATTTTGCCCATAGTCCATAAGAACTAGTTGGGCTTTCAGGTCTTTGAGTCATATGATTTGCATGTCTACCACTATTTTTCAATTGCCTTAGGTGTCTTAGGAGGCTCAAAATAGCAAAATTACAAGTAGAATACAAAGTTTCCTCTTATTTGATTTATGTTTTGTAATATTTTTAGTACTGTCTCTTTGCTGGCAAAGACCCCACCCCCAACAACCCCATTCCCTCCTCTTTCTCCTTTATAAAGTTTCGTTTGGTAATCCTATCCTATCATCCTTTCAACTCTCTATCCCCGATGATGGTTCACTAGAAAGGTGGATCCGGCAACGCGATGAAAAAAGGAGCCACACCAAATCCGGCATTTAGACATAGCCGTTAAAGTTGCCGGAATAGGTGTATTAGGGGAAATGCAAAAAGGAAAAAAAGTGGAAGTTCAAGAGTCAAGGAGTTGTAAAGTTGGTTTTGGTCAATTGGTTGTGGTAGTTAAGATTGGTAAATCTTTAAATTGATGGAGAACCTCAAGCAAGAGGACATGAAGGTTGTAATACTGAAAAATTCAATGTTGGAGCCTTGTTTTTATATGCAAAATTCTATGTTTTTCTGATAAATCTATGTTTCGGATTATTGTATGGATAAGTACAGTCATGTTATTAAGGGACAATCATGGGAATGGATAAATCCATGAGTCTATTTCATTTTCCAGTTTATTTCATTCATTTTTATCAAGTATGAAGGAAGATATTGTAATTTTATTGCAAACAAATCAAAACCCCTGTTAGGGTAAACAGTGGCTTTAGAATTTGTGTTTCTTCTACCTAATCTGGTGAAAGCTCTCAATTTTTGGTGTGTAAACTCCTTGTTGCATATAGATTCATATTTCAAAGGTTATAGACCATAAGGTGAAGGAATATGTGCAAAGAGTTGAAGCTTTAAATGTAAATTTGTGTCTCAGTCTACTAAAACAAAGTTTTAAGAAGCCTAAGACCTAGGGTTTGCAAAATACACGTGGAAAAGAACTTTTAATGGATTTTAAAGCTTTAGCAGGTCAAAAAAAGTTTGTTTTAAGCATTGAGTAAGTGAGCTTGAAACTGGACATAGAAGATTCAATAAACCCTGTTTAGTTCAAGCCTTATTAGGCCTAAATTGCTACGTGGATAGTCATATTGGAGTCTATTTTTCCAAATGAACATATATTGATTTCTTGTTATGTTTTAGAACCCTGTAAGGGGAATCCAAAATAATGATCACAATCAGAAAAAGAGGTCTGCCACTCAAGTTTTTTTTGACAGTTCCCATAAGCATGGCTACAAGGAATGCTAATAGTCATTGAAGGTTTGTTTATCAAATCATTGAAGTTAAGTTCTTGGATTTTTAAATTAGTTTATTTATGTTGATTCAATCCTACTAAACCTACCCCAAATGTGGAAATAGTTATCCTTAATATGCATGGTGGGAGAATTTTTGCACTTAGTGCCTAATCTTTAGAAAAGTGTCATCCAAGTTTTGAGCCAGCCATGTAGAACTTCAAGTTGTGAGTGCAATTGGACTATGTTTGAAAACATACACTCCAAAAGTGCAGTAGGTTGTTAATGCAAAGGTTCAATGACCTTGTATATATGCATTACAACATATGCCTCCACCACAAGAGAGTTTTAGCAACAAATGAAGATTTATCCCCCATTAAGTTGGAGTATGATTCTCTATTTGATTAGATCTCTAAGGATAGAATGGTTGCACTTGCTTTTTTGACATACTCAAAGGGGTGCATGGTCCAATAACTTGAAGCTAATGTTGGATGAGTGGCTTCTCTCAATCTTAGTTTGATTTTTTATGTATTTTTTTGCTAGTACCATTAGGATGGATTTTGAAATCCATTGTTTGTGATGTGTACCAAAAAAACAATTTTAAGGATATCAAAACAATTTTTCTTTTGTATTAGAATCCAAGTATACTGTTCACATCATTTTTTATTTATTTTGTTGTCTACACATGTATGGTAGATCCAACTGATTATTTTGTGTGTCTGAATTTATTTTGATATGAGATGCAATATAGTTAGTTTTTTATTAAATTCACTATTTTTTAATGATTGTTTTGGTTTTCCAAGTCTACACTAAATTTTTGCACCAAATCTGAGTCCAAGGAAAAAAATGGCTTGTCAATTCTATGAGTCCACATCTCAACACAATGGCCATAACCCTTGGCAATGATTTACAAAGCTTCAACTAAAGCATCATATTGCAAACATAGAAAACAAAGTTTTTTGTTTTAACGTAGCAAGAATAAATGAATATTTTATAAAACTTGAGTGTACCTAATGATACAACCTGAGCAAGTTGTATGAATGAAGGCATGTGTAATCAATAGAGAAGAAAAAAGTTTGAGTCTTTAAGGGGGAGAATTTTATGCCTTTTTGAACAACATATAAGATAAATGAGAAAAATAAGACCCTTGTGGGCTTCCACAAGGAAGATCTCATACACCAAAATAGTATCCCACTTGGTAATCTTCAAAACTACCCTAAACTTTACAATCATCTAATGTAAGCATATATCCTATTAGAGCATAAGAAACATAAAAATAAATCTTATTTCAATCATCCAAAATCCAAGATTTGAGTTTTTTAAGATGAACATGGAAGGTACAATTAAAAAAGGAACAAGAAATTTTTAAAAAGAATTGTATGATTGTCAACAATAGATCCTATAAAATGTATTTATTATGACAAAGATAACAAACAAATAGGGAGAGGAGCAAAATTACTTTGATACACCAAATTAGTTTCCCACTTGGGAATGACCTTCAAAACTACCCTAAACTTTACAATCATCTAATGTAAGCATATATCCAATTATAGCATAAGAAACATAAAAATACATCTTATTTTTGATCCTCCAAAAGCCTATATTTGAGTTTTTTAAGATGAACATGAAGGTATAATTGAAAAAGTCACAAGAATTTTTTTTTAAAGAATTCTATGATCATCAACATTAAATCTTTTAAAATGTTTTTTTATGACAAAGTAACATACAAATAGGGAGAGGGGAGAGGGGAGCAAAATCACTCTAATGCAAAAATAAATTCTACTAAACACAAAAGCATACTTTAGAAAAGTGAAAATTACTCAAATACTAAAAATAAAGTTAGAAAAAAAAATACCTGAGAAAGTGAAAGGTCCAACCGAACATGATGAATTAGCTCTACAAGAATTCTATATGCCAATGGCCTTAGAGTTTCAAAGCAAGCTCATCCAGTCCCTACAAGAAACAACAAACAGAGGTGCACACATGCCTTAATCAAGGAATTTTTTTTTTGAAAGTTGGTTATGTTGGTGCAGGAAAAGGAAGTGTTTTACTATTTTTGGATATAGTAAGCATGGTAGCTCAATATCCCTCTTGGAAGGGCCTGCAAACATAGGTAGAGGAGGCATCTACAACAAATGAGGAAACTGCTTCTCTGAGGGTGTAGTTGACTCCACTGGTGGTGTGATTTGAGATCCCATAACGAGGAGCTTACCAAGTATGTCAAGGTGCTGCAGGTGGATCAAGATGAAGGGAAGAGCTTTTTAATGAGCTCTTAAGCACTCCTTATTCTCAAGCATTATTTGAGAGAAATTTTAATCTCATTTAGATCACTGAAAGATGAAAATGGACCATCTTTTTAATGTCAATGTAATTGAGGTTGAACTTTACTTAACTACTTTGTTTTATGGGTTAGTTTGATTGATATAGCAGAAATGAGGTTAAAGTTTTCACTAGAGACAACACCTGCCCAGAGACCTCATGGAGTGC